>JAPSES010077658.1:0-28406 GCA_029822895.1 Maxillicosta whitleyi | reverse complement strand
TATATGAAGAACTGTTTTCAGTGGAGACTTCATATACAAGAAATTAAACTGTTAAAAGTTCATATCAGTGACACTGTATCAGTAAAATGAAAATACTGAACTCTTCGTCCACCACTTTCAACAGTAAAGACTTGTTCCTCTGTTACTTCTTTCTAGATAAAAATCAGAGAAACATTGACTCAGACAAATAAACAGAATGTTTTTCTGCTACGTGACTGGACTCATGAGCGTCTCGTCCTCACAGATCAGCGCTCACACCAATCAGATAAGAGTGATTGATTACATCCTGGTGAGTAGGAATAAGTAGATGTATTGATGAACACGGCACATTATATCACAGTGCAGGAGTTATGAGTCATTTTGTGTTGCTTTAAGGCTTCGATCATAGTACGTTTTTTGTGTTTTCTCTCCATGTGTCTGATCTGATCACACTCTAAATGCTGTGGGCAGATGTGACTGTACCAACTGATGTGTAAACACGAGCCTCAGCATAATGAGCATCATTACAGATAAAAGCAGCTGTTTCCTCTGTACATGGACCAAACTCCCTTTAAACTCTGCCTACGTGCTGAACAGAACGTCTCAGTGAATCTAGACCCTGAGCCTGGAGGTTAGTGGTCAAAGAAATAAAAAAAAAAAAAAGGCCCCACCTGGATTTAACCAAGCATAAACTCAAGATGCTTCAACTGGATAAATACAGTGCTTCATACATTTCAGTTCTTTAACTCTATCACTACATCAACCACTATTTCTACTACTAATATCACTGCTATCACCACCCTACCATGTATAACGCTATGTAAATAATAACAACCCAAAATTCCAAAATGTTAACAATATTATGCTGAATGTTTTGTGCTTTTGTAAATCCACTGCAATCTGTAATATACATGTATAAATTACAAACTGGGGCATAATATTGTTAAAATTGCACTGATTATTGTGAATACATTTCAGGTTGTTCATGGTCATTCACAGCATAGTTTGTAAATGTAAAGATTATCATAATTAAATTTTATTTTTTTGCAATAAAAGGTTCCTGTTATTTCCTAGACAGGGTATTATGGTGATATTTCACTGGCCCGTCCCACTTAAGATGTGACCCCTGACCTAGATGAGTTTGAAATGCCTGGTTATCATCATAAAACTTAACTCACACCACTAATACATTTGTAAAATGAATTTAAATGAAACAGACATCAGAAAATAAAGTGACAAACTATAAGGTCTGATCTGTGTTGGTGTGCACAGGTGGATCTACGGGTGTGTCCTCACCGTGTTCGCCGCCGACCCCAACGCTCTGACTCCTCCCCCCAGCTGATCTCTGACCTTCAGCAGTCTGTGATAAATCTGCAGGCCGATGTTCAGCATCAGGCTGCGGATCCTGGTCCACAGACTGGGCTCGTCATCATCATCTTCCTCCTCGTACTGCTGCACCCTTGCCTCCCACTCACGACCTGACGGGATGAAAAAACGATGGCGACGTCTCAATTCAAGTTTCACAAAGTCAATTACATCTGGCCAAATCCAACACAGTATGGACATATATTTAATAAATCCAATGATTAGTAAATGAGTTTGTTTTTGTGCCCAGTGAACCCAGAAGCTCCCACTGTGTTAAAGTCACATGGTCGCTCGTGTTCTTTAATACTGATGGAAACCCACTCACATTAAGACTGCACTGCAACATCTATTAATTTATTTTACTTTAACGCATTGTAACTAAAGCCTGTAGGATGAATAAGTCAGTCTGCAAATGTACATATCTAAGAAACAGCACCTGAACTAAACTAAAAAGAAGTTAATAAACAGATACAAACAGATATAAACAGCCCACAGGACAAAATCAGCCCACTAAAGGGTCCGATCCAGCCCATGGGATGAATTTGTGAAATGTAAAAATTACATTGAAGATATTAACAATCAAATCTAAATTGCCCATAGTTGTGAATGTAAGAGTGGTTGTTTGTCTCTGTATGTTCAGCCCTGTGATGAACTGGTGACAGGTCCAGAGTGTACCCCGCCTTCAGCCATAAGAAGCTGGGATAGGCTCCAAGTGACCCCCATGACCCTAGTAAAGTGGGTTCAGAAGATGAATTAATGAATATTAACAATCAAGGGTGTCAAAATAATTTTAGTTCATGGGTCACATATAAACCAATTCAATCTCAAGTGGGTGAAATACTCTCATAATCACCTGTAACTCAAATGTTTTTCTTATGTTTTAGTGTAAAAAAGTAAAATTACATGAAAATACTTGCATTTACAAACTATCCTTTCACAAAAAATGTGACTAACCTGAACAAATATGAACAACCTGAAATGTCTTAACTGCAATTTTAACAATATTCTGCTTGTAATTAAATGTTTTGTGTATTTGTAGATCCACTGTGATCTGTAAGTGGTAACACGCATATGTAAATGATAAACTGAGACACAATGTTGAAATTGCACTTATTTTTCTTAAGAAATTTCAAGTCATTCACATATATTTGAAAGATAGTTTGTAGATGTAAACATCTCCATAATGTGATTTTACTTTTCCATACTAAGACATGCAGAAAAGTTTGGAGTTGACATTCTTTATAAGCTATTATGTTATTATTTTACAGGTCTGGAATTCTTTATATCATATTGTGCTGTGTGTGGCCCCTCAACTAAAATGAATTTGAACTAAAACAAAAGCAGACCTGCAGCTCCTCCTGCTGGTTCATTTCAACACATGAATTAACAGAGCCGATACCTACATGCATTTAAACTTACATTCCCCCCATAACACTGAAATCTGAGTCATTTTGGAAACATGTAAGGGATGCTCCACCCCTAGTACTTACGTAGTGTAGGTGGGAGGGGCAGGTAGTAGGCGGTGGCGTCCTCCAGGCGGCTCAGGATCTCATCCAGACCTGATGTGGCCACTTGACCCACTTGTGATTCCTGCAGAACCCTGAACGCTGCCCAGCCAGAGTCAGACAGACGCTCCAGCTGATCCAGAACACCGTCTATGTTGTCCACCGCCCACATCTGCACATCGTCTAACGTGAGGAAGAAAGCATCCTTCAAATGACCCACGACCTGGAGGTGGACAGAACTCCTGTTACACCTGGAGGAGTTTACAAACCAATGAAAAACCACAAGCATACAGTTAGTTTGAAGGTGGAAGACATGCAGTAGAACAAACCTCATCTGTTGATTGGTGGAGGATGGGAAAGTTTTTCTCCAGGCGGTCAAGGCCATCCATGGCAAAAGTGTTGGCAACTTCAACTGCAAACAGAGATTCCTCAAAATTAAAGATCTTTTTTTTTTTTTTTTTTTTTTGTCCTACATGCCTTTTGTTTTCTTTTTATTAATGAGTAATATTATGGATGTTTATTTACAATGCTATTGAATAGTTATTCCATTAGCCAGTGTTATTACCAATGGCTTTAGAAGTGTTAAAACACTTCATATTATTAGCAAAGTTAGCATTATTACTGGCATTGCTCATATTAGTACATTGTTTTGTATTTGGCTTCAGAGATTTTCACTGACATTAAGAGAAACACTTTGAAAAATAAGGCCACATTATTATAAATATTAAAATACTAAGATGAAATGGGACCCTTTAGGGAAGTTTCCTACTCAGATATCATTGTCAATCATCCATGTCACTTACATCCCAGTACAAACATTGCATCCTTTGAAAGATTTTCTTGAATTTTTATCTTAACTATTTATTATGCAGATATCTTATGAGCTGCAGCAGATATGGATCATTATTTATCAAAACAATTATTACCAATGTCAGCAGTATTCATAGAATACACTGATTTTGCACCACTGGCGTCATTACTTTATTAGTGTTAGTATTAGCAGCATATTTGACTCCACCCACTTTGAGGCTCCAGACTCTGGAGGAGAGGCGTGGCTCGTGTCATGGCAACGTGAGAGAATTGGCGAACTCCGACTTCGGCCACACCTCCCATCAGCCCCAGCAGAGGGTAGCGACCTTTGACATCAGTGTAGGCCGACGTCATGGACTGCAGCGCTGAGCGAACCAGTGGGAGGCGGGACACTCTGAGCATGGCACTCATCTGAAAATGGAAAGAAGAAAAACATTTCATTAAAATGCAAAATATATATAAGTAAATAAATTGTATGTTTTTCATTACATATACATTCACAGGTTTTCCTTTCTGTTCTATTTTATTCATTATATAATTTAACAGTTATTAAACTGTTGACCCTGATTTAAAGAACAAATCTATGATTGTCATAATGATGGAACCTCCCTAATGAGACCCAGTAAAATAACACTTTGGATTTATAATATGAATCAGTAAGAAAACTATCGAACTTTCAACCCTAGTTTATACAGTCACCTTTTAATGTAATTTTCCATTAACTATAGTACGACCACCACAATGAAGAAGAACAAGAACATAAATAAACAAAAGCATTTTCAATATTAACTTTTAAAACATTAAAATCATTTGGGTGATTCAGGTCTGAAGCAGAGAGGATTCTGGGAAAAGTGTGTGTAGATCACCTCATGATTCTGGTAGTCAGACATTTCTCTCTTTCCAAATCTGCGGACAGACGACAGACAGACAGACTTTAACCTTCCTTTCACATGAGGCAATCAGCTGTTGCTACTCCACAAAGCTGATCCGTGTTCAGCTCCAACCAGCATGAAAATCACCCAATCAGCAGAGTGCGTGAAGAAACTAGATCACATCCAGGGTCACTGTGAGTTAGGCTCCAAAGGCCTAAAAAAGGTTTCCTTTACATCTTTTACATTTATTTCATCAGGCTGAACTTAAATATTACATTTCACAGAAACAGTAACAAATATCTATAAAGACTCATAAAAAAACATTAACAAGAAACATGAAAATATATATTTCAATATTAAAACATGTTATAAATGTATCTAACTGAAACATGAGAATTTCTAACATGATTTTCTCCAATGACAATATCTTGTTATATAAACTTATATCAGTATAACCTGAAAATATCTTGTATATAAATATACAAATTTTGTCACAGCTTGAAAATAATCCAATGGATTTACATTAAAAATTACCTCATCTCTAAAACTTTATTCACCAAACACAAATGGAAGCCACACCCAAACGCTTCATGGAAAATAAAAAAAAAAAAACACTTGTCAAATCACCTAAAATGTCTTTTAATAACATTTAATGACTGTTCTGGGAGTTTTTTTTCTTGGTTGACTTCTTATTTTCAGTTAACTATGGTTCTTTTTACATATCGCATCTAACACCTAATTTTTTAAAATCATTTAATGTTATCTTTATTTGATAAGAATTTCTATTAAAAACATATAATAATCTAAATGAAATAATCCAACTCATGTTTTTTTCTCCTTAAATATAACAGATTCAATTGAAGTAAAAATGTCCATAATTTCATCAAGTGTCCAAAACTCAAAACTTATTGATAATAAACATATGAAACTGACAGGAATTTAAATAGTTTACACTAATAAATGTTTAGAAAATAGTAAATTACAGAGTTTGCGTTCTTACCCCATCACAGATTCCAATACAAGGATGAAGCTAAGATGATGAAGATGATGATCTGCCCTAAAGACCTGCTCAACAAAACTCCACTCAGATATAAGGCAGGGATGGGCCAGCTGATTGGACGGCCCAGCTGTGGCATCACTTCTGGCTTTTAACAGTTATTTGTTTGTTTGTTTGAGATGGACAACGAATCGATTAAATCAGACTGAATGAGATCATTAAGGAGGACTGAACTCGTGGGATCTGAGGCTCCTCATTAAATTAATGAACATGTTTTATTGATAATCCAGTTACACCAGAAAACACCTAAAAGAACAGTCACATGGTGGTGGTAATTATTTATTTATACTCACAGAGGTAAAGTAGGATGAAATGTACGACGGAGCATTAGGGCCGTTCATGAAGGAGAAGATATTTTTTGATATGACTAGATTAAAGTCAACATGTCGACATTAAACTTGAAATTCTGAGAATAAAGTTGAAATTTGATGTGGACTTCTAATCTTGATGGGACATCAACTTTATTCTTGACATTTCCAAGTTTAATGTCGACACGTCGAGTTTAAAGTCGACCCATCAAGATTAAAGTCGACATTCAATTTCAATTTTATTCTCGGAATTTTGAGTTTAATGTCGACATGTTGACTTTAATCTCGTCATATCAAAAAATATCTTCTCCTTCATGAATGGCCCTAATGCTCCGTCGTAGAAATGGGAGGTGTTTGATATGTATCTAGACTGAAAATAGGTCTTCAACAGTATTCCGAGTATCTTCAGTGGAACATTTCTTATAGTGTAATAACCCTGTGCTGACACACTGTACAATGTAACACAAAGTGCTGGAGGGGTAACAAAACTTATGATCATTCTAATCATAATAATCAAATATTGAAATGTGAGATGAGGCACAGGTACCACGGAGGGTCTGCACTGATGTAACTTTTCCACGAGAAAAATAAATAAAGCAGCTTGACTGTGTTTAATACTGGAAACTACAAAACCAGGAGTACAATCAACTATTATCTAAACTCAATAAAAAAAAAAAAAAATCACTTTATTGTGCCACAGAGCAGAAAAATTATGACTTGAATTTATACCAAATTGGGTTTATAGATTGCCAGTGACCCAGAATAGATGAGGTTACATTTGAGGAAAAGTAGGTCAAAGTTCAAATCTTTAATGAATGTTTTAAATCTTTTTATTTCACATTTACTTCTAATGGGCAAAATTTCAAATGTCTATAAAAACACCAATTTTCTTTCAATTGACTTTAAACTTGCCACATATTTGCTGCCATCAGCACACATAGACATGATGACATCAGGTGAAATCGATGCCAAAATAAGATACAATAAGCACCACTTATTTACATTTATAAATGATACCGTATTTTAACATGGGGGGAAATAAGCTGCTAGTGACTGAGTTAAAACGGATACACAATAATGTCACTCTTCACCAACTTAATATCATCACAAAAAAAAGCTGTTTCACTCTGTAATCAGTGATGAATATTCTATGTTCAGGTTCACCTTCAACATCATACAAAGGGTTTTATGCATAAAGTAAAAGATTAGTAGAACATTAGTTTAAAGATATCAGACTCAGAACATTAGTTACTGTATGTGTTTATTTAATAGTCAATGTAATGGTACATATACTGTATAAAACGGAATATATAAACCTATTTTTAACCATTTCCATGTGAACATCTATTCCTTTTTAGCGTGTTTTGTCTTGTCACGTAATTGAAGAACATGACTGACTCTGATGTCACATGCAGACCCTCCATAAAACATATTTAGTACCATTGTAGGAAATACAAAATATATTTACCAAAAATTTAATAATGAGTAAAAAGAATGAAAGTCAACTAAAAGGCAATCAGATATTAAATGGTATGACTGATGCAGCCTTGTTCTTTTTATTAAGTCTTCCAGTTTCTGCTTATTTTTCAGTTTACTTTGATTTTTTTCAACATGTGCATAAGTAGTTTAAGTTTTATTAAGATGAATTAGTCTGATTTATTGCTCAAAATAGTAAGTCCACATGAAGCAACATTTACAAAGACCTTTATTAAAGGACTGTGCAGACATTTTATACCTGTTCAACCTGTTTTTATCATTTATTTTAGTTAATGAAGTGACTTTTTCTCTGTTAGTTTTAGTTTAAGTGATAAGCATTTGTCCTTTCTGTTGTTCATGACTCGTTATAACGGGAGCTCAGGGTTTTTTCCTGTGATATCACCAATGTGGACTTTTTCCTGTTAAACACCGGAGGCCTGAAGCCACAGAGAACAGTTCATGAAGGGACCAGTGTCTGAATGTTTCTTGGAAACATTCATGTGACTCTGAGGCTCACAGATTGTGGTTTAACACTCCATTATAGTGCATTTGGTCATTTTAGGATGTGCACGAGAAGACGGAAACATTTCACTCCCACTTTTATTAGTTTAAACTTTATATTTTACATCATCAGTGTCGCTTCAAGATCACATTAATCCTTCGATGTATAGAGTGTATCGAAGATACTGAAATATGTGCATGTTAAGACTCAGGAGATAATGTGCAGGAAAAATGGGTAAAATACAGGTGAACTGATCATTATACTCTTTCGATTTGACTTTATTACTTCAATATTTAAAAAAAAAAAAAAGTCCATATATTTTTTCCAACAGCTTCCATGTCAATAATCACTCCAAAACTAGACAAAATTCTAGACATGAATATCATTTTAGTATATAGATTTAGCTTATTGTAAATATCATCCCCAACTCCCAATTAGGAGTATTTTGGGGTTTTTTTTGTTTTGTTTTTTTTATTTATTAAGTGCAATACTTTCATACATGATCTCAATGTAAAAAAATGTTTTTTACATTATATTCTTTACATAGCCTATTTTATTCATATTTAATTTTAATGCTGAATGTTATTTAACAAAAATGAATTAATGTTTTGTTATTTTACCTTAGTTGATGCCATCATTGATGCAGCCATTTCTGTAAGGGTACTGAATGTTATGCCCCAAATCTCCATTTATTTTACCCTCTACAGGGTGAATACAGATTCCTGCAACTATATAAATAAAATACAATTTTCCTTTTGGCTGTTTTGGTACCAATCTGATGTTACCATCATGTTTCCGCTGATCAATCAAGGCTTTAAAGATGTCACAGCACCTGATTTTTGTATCTTGAATCTTCTTGGGAAAACATCTCCAGTTGCTTCACTTCATCTTCAGCATTAATGTCTTCACTCTGTCCCTCCTTCCTGGTTCATTAGCCCCTTCAGTCACACTTTCACATCTTCTGCTCATACAGAGCTTATGATCCTAAAACCAGACAATGATGAACACTGTCATACATATGGTCATGTCAAATGTTTTGGACTGGGTTCATCGTTTTAGCTTCTGACAGTTATAACTCTTTGAACTTCAAATTAACAGAATATAACTGAGCAGAGCCAAGTGAGTATGGATGCTCACTGCTACTACTTTTTGGACTGTTATTTCATACTTAAATACGCTACAGTCCTCATTTAAATACCATTTTGGAGGGAATGAGTACTTCTGGAACATGTATTGAAAATAATCGTCAGAGAAAACTATCATGTTGAGAAAAGAAGCAAACCTACATGGTTACAGATGCACACAAAATTAACATCTAATTTTTGATGCTTTTTTTCAACTGGCTGAAAACTGTAGTTCCAATAATGATCCCAAATTTAAAAAAAAAAAAAAAAAAAACAGGTTTCAACATATGTAAGGTGTCGAGTTTGATAACCCTTAGTCATTATAACAGTTTTGAAAATCTAAGCGACTAAAACAGGCACAGTTTTGAAGAAAGGTATGGTTAGGGATCCTCCAGTACATTCAACAAAAGTCATGCATTAGTTTTAGTTTGTTCAACTAATATTGCAATATATTTACACATTTATCTGTGTATATACAAAGTAAAGTACATCGAATATATTTTTGGTCAGACTCAATATTTAAAGTCCATTCTAGCATTTGTATGCTGGCAAAGTCACTGAGTCCTTGATCTTAGTGAGCTGAATTTATACTGATCATGCATCTGAGTTAAAATATTTCCTTTGAAGGAGAGCATCATTTGAGTCAGTTTCACTTTGCAAGTGTGCTCATCACTTTATTAGCTGTTGAACTTATCACACAAAGTGCAAAATCTAAAATATATTGATCATAGAAATATTTTACACCTTCGAGACGTCTGATTCTGAAAACATAGAAAAAGAAAATCTGAATTTAATTTGATCTTTTAGCATTGAAATCAACATCCACTTGGCTTTGCTAAGTGATTAAATAAACCACATTCATAGAAGTTTCTTACCTAAGTAGTTGCTCAAATATTGCAATGCTGCATTTGAGAATCACATCCAGAAAATAAGCCAGCATTAGATAGCTCTCAACGATAGATGAACACAACTTAACATGTACATACTGAGGCGTGTCACTGTTGTCATATTTCTGGTTGTAACTGAATAAATCTACAAAAGTGCAAAAAGACAGGGGGGGAAAAAAGTTTAGTGAACAAATGAGGAGTCACATGAGGCGTTCATGGCTAACTTGTTTTTTTATTTGCACGTCCAATGAGTGTTAACAAACCCAACACAGAGGTTAGCATCCAGGTCTACAGCAGGGGGCGCTCAAACACACTAAAAGCTCCGAGGACAATCAGACAGGAAGGGAACCAGCAAACATGTTCATATCTGTACAAATCTACAGTTCACAGGACACGTTCCTCTGGATTCGTATTGGTCCGTTTGTGGCGTTTTCGGGTCTTTTCTCTAACTTATTGTTAGTTTTACAGAGGTTATTAAATGTTAGCGAGTAGATTTAAGGTGGAATTTGGACTAAATGTGCTTTTCACACTAAACAGAGATGTCACCTCTGCTGAACAGTCGGCTGTCGCTCAGTTAAACCCAATATTCTACATTTTCAGACAAATATTTATTCACCGCCGTATAACTGTCGACCCAGAATAAGTCACAAATAAAACGGTGCCACCAGCAGGTTGAGTCCTCCCACGAAAAGTGCAAAAGAGAAGAAATGAGGTGAATAGAAAATGTACGAGATGAAGAGGAGGAGGCTGAGAGCAGCTGAGGAAAAGTCTGAAATGTGTTTCAAACTAACCTGTCGTTAGTTTGGTTTAACATGCTTTATAATTGTCACAGACTCATGTTTAGATTAACACATTTCAGATGATAGTTTCAGTCAGGGCCAGGAAATAAAACAACAAAAACTGCAATGTATAGGTTCATATGCTGATAATCACAGTTATCATGATAAACATATTTAATTTGTTCACATTCTCAGCTGAGACACTTCAATAGTATTTAAACGTGTTTGTTTTTTTCTTTACTTCATTTTACGTTTTCATCTTGATGGAACAAAATAAGCAGTGAAGCACAAAGCTGACAGGTGTGTTTCCCTCTCACTCAACCTTATGATATTTCTTCTCTTTTTACTTCTGGATGAAAAACCAGCTGTTAAACCACAAAGAAATGGTGCTTTGACATTTACAGTGATAATTATAAGGGTTGCCTCATATAGATGTTTTAAGAGGCTAATTTTGATCAGGCATCAGTGACTCAGATTAGAAAAAACAGTCATAGCAAACAGAATTTTATCTGTTCTTGTGGAAAATGAACAATTTTTTACTTTAGTTTTATCTGTTTACTTATGACGTCCCTCTGATTCACTTCCACTGGAAGACGAATATAACTGACTAATTGCTGTAGCTGATCTGACACATTTATTGACAGATTTCAGCTGTGAAAGTGTGAAGTTGTGATAAATACAGCTTGTCCAAGTTATGAATAAATGTCTTAACAGCACTGATTTAGTTCTGTTTTGGCCGCAGTTCATTTACATCTGATCATAATAGAGAATGATGAATATGTAACATTAAAAACCTGAATTTTCCACAGGCGGGTGAAAACTATTAATAGAAACTTTTTACCGTTTCTTATGTGACAATCAAATCCAATTCAGGTCATACTTTTATGAAAACATGGCTTGTATACTTCCATAATTACATATGTGGCATCTGTTTATTATTACAATAAGGGAACATTAATTAACAGTTCATTGTCAGTAACATTTTCACAAGAGTAAATAATGAATAAATTAACACCATTTCCAAATTACTACAAATAGTAATTATTTTGTACTAATTACTGCAAATCAGATCTAGGTGATTATAATTATACTAATTATTCTGTCTATGGTTATAGTATCTCTTTGTCTTTAGGATTTTGTTTAAAGCAGTTAAAACATTTCTGGTTTTTGAGTTTTTACATAATTTGGCTCACACAACACTCAAATTATCATCATTTATGTTTGTTGACCTTACTGAACAGAGACCCAGATATAACAGTTTCCAATGCATTCAATCAAAATGAATAAAATGAATGCAAAATCTCAGTCTCTAATGAAAAGTTTAAAACCGCAAACTTTCATTCAGGATCAAAAATCAGCATTTAAACAAAAAAGTTAACATTTATCAATAACAATTTGTATTGATTCATTTGAAAATATTTAGTAAAGTAGTTTCCCCAGACTAAAAACTGTACAAGTTGATTCTTTGACATGAACAAAACTATAAATGATTAGGAGAAACATTATTTTACTCATTCTAATATTAATGAATGTACCCTTATTGTAATCCCATTGACTCCAATAAACGACTCCTGCTCTTTTTGTTTCCTTAAACTCGGCTCATTCTATGATAGTGGTATAAACAATTATTTGTCTGACCATTAATCACACAGTTGGTTTTGAAAATAATGTGAATTTGATCACATGTTAAAATAAAACCAATTGTTTCCTATCTTTTCTCCGTCACCACAGTGGATGTTTTCTTTGTGTTCTGCGCTACACCGATGGGACTTGGCTGCTCTCAGCCTCTGCACAAACCCGGCGTTGACTCTCAGAGGAAGCCTTCGTCCGTTGTTCAGTCGGCCGACGTCGTACCTGATGAGTGAAGCGATGCGGAGCCAGTTCATATACATACGGGGCATTTTGTTTTCTTGTCACACCTGTCAGTTGGAGTGATTTCAGCAGCTCGTCTTTTGTTTTTCTTTTTTCGGACACACATGCGATGAACTGCATGACGACAGCACGAAAGGGAGTTTTTTTTTTTTTTTTCCTTAGATACGTTTTGTTTTTCTAAGACTTTGAAGCCCCTCGCCCTTCCCTCCCCCCACCCCTCCCATCGTGGTCTCAGATTATTTTATGGTTTAAAAACTTTTTTTTCTGCTGTGTAGTTGTGGTTAGAGAGAAAGAGCATGGAGTTTAAGAAGCGACGGTTTGAAGGAACATGACACGAAATAGACCTGGTACAGGAGCAGTGACCTTACATCAAACATAAAAGCTCTGGAAAAACCTCGAAGGTCTGGAACATATAGAAAACCTTCAGCTTACCAGAGCTGGATTCATGTTTAACAAAGGCTGCCGTTAAGTTTAAGGTCACTGTCCTCTTTTGCAAGTTTCTAGCAAAACAATCTTAGATTAAAAAAAAATGCACATAGAAATTGTTGCATGTCCATGTTCACCGTAACTGCAACTGTTATATTTTAAATATTAAATATGCTAATTAAATAGGAAGGTGCATTAGGATAAAAAATAATCACATATTTACAGAGTCCCAATATTACCAGATGTAGGTTTATCTGGATGAAATGTATTAATAAAAATTAAGCAAAGTGTCAAATATAATGAAGCAGAAGCCTGTTATTAAATCGAACCAACAGTGACTGCAGCGTTCAGGGCCACTATGGTAAAAAAGGGCATGTTTAATTATGACTTTTCTTTTTTCTACTTTATTTGTTTTTTTAAGTGTGGTTCATTTAACGCTGCCTTTAAGAGCCTCCATATGGTTGACTTTAATAACTCCTGCAGATTATTTCATTCCCGCTCACTGATTGTTGTTTGTTTTTCTCCCTTGTCATTTGTGTTTTCTTGGTAACAGTCTAAATAAGTAACTGAGGTTAAAAGAAAGATTAAAAAAAAAAAATGCCCTTTACTTTCATCTTGCATAGTGGCGAACACCACAGGAGTCGACTGAAGGATCTGATCTGAATTGTTGACTTTAGCCTTATGGAAAACAGAGCGAATGGTTGAACTAACACAAGCAGATCTGTTTGCGGTCACGTGGTGTCCTTAAAGCCGTCGCTGTTTAAACTCAGTCACAGAGACAGAGTTTATCTATGATCACCAACAGTGTGTGTGTGTGTGTGTGTGTGTGTGTGTGTGTGTGTGTGTGTGTGTTTGTTTGTTTATGTACACCAAGTCTTTATTTCCAGTGTTGGCCACTGGTTGAGTCCCAGCCCGTCGACACCGTTCGCTGCGACTCCGCCTCTTCAGTACTCACTCAGGTTGTGCCACTTGGAGATCTGCCGACGGGGGTTTTCACACACCTCCCTCCAGTGGGTGGTGCCAGAGGGGGAGGGGCTATGGAGGCCAAGCAGCAGGCGGCCAAGCACTTCGTTCTTGGTGGTCCGATCGAAGTCGACCACCAGGAACTCCACGGAGATCTCGGGCAGCAGCTCCGGGGGAATGTCGTAGATGAAGGACTCGTTGAAGACCGGGTTCAGGGTGCACTTCTTCACATGAGTCTTCTTCTTGGCGATGCGTTTGCGGCCATAGAAAACATTCACCTTCACGTAGGGGTCTGCAGAGAGAAATGTTTATCATTATTCTATTGATGTTAAACTAGTCTTTGAAATCTGTTATAATGCAAACGAGGATGTTGTCTTTTTTTATGTCAGTCATACATCATGAATCACAGCTCACCATAGAGCTGCAACAGTCCATGACACATGATGAGGTCATGTAACAGTACATGACACATGCACCTACGTCAGTTCTATGATCCAAATAAAGACTTGGCTCCTATTTACTGAGGCGCCTACACAAAGCACACTAAGAATTCACTTGAGTCTAAAATAAACATAACTGTCAGAACGTTAGAGAGAGCAGATTCAGCCATTATTCATGAACAGGGTAAATGGTATGAAACAAAAACCCTAGAATAGATAAGTACTGACCCTTATTAGTACTAATAACACCCTAAAGACTGTGTTTTGTTGAGTTTAGAGGTAGAATATGATGCAGTGTGTGTAATTCAGAGCTAACTACTATTGCCCCATGCTGGAATTTTTTGGTATTTGCTAGAATTGATATGAAGCTAAAGTACCATTAGATGTTTCATGTCCACTGAGCAGATGCTTGTGAGTGTGTTTATACTTCAACTGACAAATCCATGGGCATATACATGTGTTGACACTGCAATCAACTTTGGATCACGTTGACACATTTTCAAAACAGATGTCATTAGAAGAGTTCATACAAGTAAGATAGGCTGCAGTTTTTGATGATAAAAACCTTATAACCTGCAGTTCAGATCTGTGTGATCCATTACAGCTGCTTGAAACCTTTTTAACTCCAGACGGATCATAAACCTAAGAACAAAAATGACACTGACATCAGTTGATAAATATAAACTTAATAGTATTCGTAGAATATTCCTGACCAAACCTGTCTGAGCAATATGTTGACATTTCACTGCAAGAAATAAAAGCAGTACATAAAACATCTACATATAAATGTTTACAGTTCAAAGCCATGAACGAGAATGAACAAATTCTACTCAATGAAGCTACAATCACCGATAAACACAGACTAATAAGAAGAAGCAGGAGTCAATCAGCTCCATCTCCAGCACTGACACAGCTCTAACAAAGTGTGGATGTAAGTCTGGACTGAAGCACCAGACCCAGTATCATCATGATCCTTTCACTTTTTCACCTCTTTTTTTTTTTTTTTTGCTTATCCTCTTTTAGCTCTTTGCGTCAATATGTTGTGCTGAATATTGGTGGAGTTTTAATAGACTTTGGGACTAGTTTGTCTGTCAGGTTTCTTCTTTTCAACATCACAAAAACACACACACTTTTGTAGCAACATGGTTCTTTGTTTGCCAGACACCAGCAGCCTTGAGTGTAGAAATTTTCAAGATGAAAGAAGCTGTTGATCTGATCCTAAAAACTCATGAAATGACAGATAAGATAAAGCTTTTGGAAAATGTCATCACATTTACTGATGTTAGTCATGAGTAAGATATATCCTATCTTATTTTCTGATACCAATGATGAGAACTATATTGACGATAACTAATTGTTGGAATGTCATGTAATTTTAATTTCTTTTGGCAATTTACTGTTTGAGGTCAAATTTAGCAGTCAGTCCATTGAATCAGATAATATAAATGTAAAAATCCATTAAAATCTTTGGTTTAAACTGAACTTTTACATTTTACTATACAATGCCTATAATAAACATTTTGTTTTCCTACTCAACACCTTGAGGTGGCAGACACTGTTTTGTAAACATTTCACAGACCACTTCTTTTAACTTTGCCTTCACTTATTCTCTTACTTTTTTGTGAGGTGAATGACAAAGTAACTTTCAAGCAGGATCAATAAAGTTAACAGGAATCTTTAATTCAATAGTGAAAATTGCAGGTTTTTGCTCCTACTGTGCAGTTTTAATATAGTAGAAATGATATTTGTGTTGTGTAATGGGTCCCTGCAGACAGTTAAATGTTTCTACTTAAGCTTGTGTTACTCACTGGCTGACAGGCCGGTGATGTCCATCTTGGGCAGATGTCGAGCTTTCAGGACGACAACACTGAGACGATGAGACACTGGCTGATAGGACAGAGATGCCAGCAGCTCGCCACGACTGTCACACTGAAACACAATTAATGCATCCATCAGTTAAGTGTCACTGAGTTGATAATGGATCAATCAAACAGAAGGCAGAGGCTCATTGATCCACACTGAGCTGATTACATTTACATGAGAGCAGTTGATGATCGAGACCATCAATGAATTTAATCAACATCCCGAAAAATTAAGATCTCATGCTTTTCTTCACCATCAATACCAAATGACTAATTGATGCTTTTCAAAAAATTTAGAAGGTCACACATATATGTAATATTTGTTTGTTTCACCTCAAGGAATATGAATGAAACACATACTGGTTTAAAAGGTTTTACAGTTACAAAACTGTGGCTTAAATCAATTCTCTAAACATATAACTATCACTTGTTTTATTCTATTATAATATTGTTATGTTATTAGTTTTAACTGATTTCCTAGCCTGCATTTTTATTCAGTTTGAGTCCTGTGCTGAATCAAATAATACTGTTTCTTGAAAGCCGAACCAAGGACAAGACCTGCACCATTAGCTTTCACGAGAGGTCTGCAAATATCATATCTGTTATATTTTGTTTTTAAATGCAAGTGTCTCTCTATACATATTGTCCCCATCCAATAATTTAAAATGAAAACATGACACACAAATGAACACAAATGAAATGATAATGAAAATAGTGTGTTAAACAAATGACTTATTGTAATCAGATTTGAGGAATAAGGCCAGATGATGAATCACTAATAAACATCAGTTTGAAACCACTTGGCCACAAGTAGGCACTAGCAAGTTTGTTTTTACACTTTAAAATGCATTTCAGTTTGACAGCTAAATAAACAATGACATGTTTTCATTTTCTAATGTGTGTTTTACACAGGAGTTACTGTGAACTGACCTTTGAAAAAACAGTTTCATAATTGTAATACTACATTTTGGTCAAAAGTGTGATTAATATATGTCTTCTGTTTTGTTCAAGAAAATATGTTTGAAAACTAGGTAAAAGTGAAAAAGGTAAAGGTAATCATCAATCAGTTCTAAGTTGTCATCATAACCAAATTTTCGGAGGAGGGCTTAAAACTGTTGACGGCAGCAGCAGGAAAGTCAGAGGTTATATTGAACAGTGAGACCTTGTGTCCGAGGTTTAAACCATGTGGTTTGACATTATGAGCCACAGAAACTCATCTGTGTCTGAGTGAGAACTCAGCAGGACAATAGAGCCCGTCTGATGAGCATGTTTACCCTCTTTAACCTGATCACAACAAATGGGTGATGAGGAGTCAGTTTCCATGGTTACAGACAGAAAAACAGACACGTTGCCATGCCACTATCATCACCAGATAAAATTCAATAATGCTTAAATAATTAATAGTAATATTTCAAAAACAGTATATAAATCCTATAGAGGTTTTTCTGAAAACCTGAAACTACCACTAAAACTAGTCAGTTCATCTGAATAAAAATAGTCTAAAGGTGAAATACATTCAAACATGTCATCTGAACCTCACCTGCATGTTTCTCTTGGTGATCTGCTGGCTAAGGTGGACTCGGCCCGTACTTGGATCAACACCTTTCAGTGGCACAACTGCCTCTCCAATGACATCATCGCGGGCAAAACGGTCAAAGCTCAGGACCAGGAAGTGCAGGGTGAGCTCGGGCAGTGAGCTGTAGGCCACACCATAGAAGGTGAAGGTCTCATCAAACAGCGGATCCAGGGTCTTCCTCAGCACACGAGTTTTGACGCGATGTTTCTTCTCGGGCAGAATGGTCATCTTCACGTAGGGGTCTGAGCTACCTGCCTGTTCATCCATTGCAGGGAGGCCCCGGGCCCCAACTATGGTCACCACCAGGGCCTTCTTAGGGAAGTTGTAATCCACGGTGAGGCTGATGGCACCAAGACTCGGCTCAGGCTCCGGCTCCGATGAAGCAGGTGTGAAGGGTGATGCCGTCTTGCTGCTGGTCTGGCTGCTGCTGGCTGAGCTACTGTCCAGGCAGCAGTAGTCTGCGCGAACTGGCAGAGCCCGCTCCAACCGAGCCTGGCTGTGGGCAGGGCCAGATGCATTGGGTGGAACAAGATGACTCATCTGAAGCTGACCTGGGACATCCAGGATGTTGTTCTCAGCATCCACCAGTACCATACCCCGGCCTGTGGTGGCAGAGCAACCTCGGTCTCCATCGCGGTCTGACCGGTCAGCACGGCGAATCCCGCGCACAATCCTCTTACTACTGCTGAGGGATTCTGGGTAAATACTGATGCCCTTCAGCATGTGAATGAACTTGTAGGGCGGGTCCTCAGCATCACAGTAACGGTCGCCATGGAGCTTGTATCGGCCAGAGATACGAAGGTAGCGGCGCTGACAGAAAGACCAGAGCAGAACTAGAATCACCACGACCAGAACCAGAACGCCAGCACCCAGAAAGCCCGCCAGGACAGGGGACATGGCTGAGAGACAGAAAAAAACATAACAGTCACATCTGTTCATTTATATTTATATTTCAGAACAAGACACTTTTTATAGACTTTTCAGCAGATTCTTCAGGCCAGATTTGACAGAATGGGTTTTGTCTATTCCTGTTTTATTTTGCTGAAGGTGTTCGTCTTCCTGTTTTTTCTACACTCTGTCTGACTTGCCTTTGTCTCCCCTAATTCCCTCATGGCCAATACCTGGTGTTCCTTCTGTGATTACCCTGATCACCTGATTGTGATCCCTGCTCTCGCCCTTTATCTGTGGGCAGTGCGTCATTCTTGTTACCCACCTGAGTACCTTCAAGTCCTTAAATTATGTCTTCTTGTCTCTAGTTTTCTCATCAGTTTTCTATTCTATTCCTATAGTGCAGCTAGGCTGTCTCTTGGTTATGTATTTTGTATTCAGAAGTTGAGCACTTTTTTCTCCCTCACTTGGTTCTCCTGTTTTTGTATTTTTGTTTAAACCTCACAATGAGTCACCCTTGACATTTTTGGATTCTCAGTAGCATTACCATAAAATTATTGAAGTTCAGCAGCAGCCCCTTTCAGGCCATAAGCAAAAGTTTACAAGAGTTCAAACAAGTTCAAATGAGTTTTGACTCAATCACATGTGGATAGTATTAAATACAAAGACTAAAACAAAGACTCAGGATGTGATATTGGTGTGAGATGTGTGTTGTCAAATACATTCAGCTCATTGACTGACATACATTTTGGACTGAACGGAAACTGAGTCAGAGTGAGATCAGTGTAGGAGGTTCAGGAGGAGGAGGAGGAGCAGTAATGAAGAAGTCTTTGTCTGCTGTGGACAGAGACATACTGTCCTAATGAGTGTAGAAAACACACACATCAGGCAATGCCATGGGAAATGTGAGCTGTGATTGGCGCAATTATAGGACGTTAGACTGAGTGTTGGTTCAGTGGTCACTGTTTTATCAATGAATGAATTTAACCATCATCTACTGGGATGGGATACCATGACCACTTTTCTTAAATTATTCAATATTGATTCACAAGGTTCAGACTCGATTGATCATGATCTGATTTGATCCGATCCAAAAATGTATTCAGTTCAGTGTAGGGATGTCAACACTCAAATAACTATCAATTATTTGTCAATAACAACTGACACAATTAAATTACAATAATTGTTGACTAATTGCCCTTTCCCACTGCGATATTTATGGTGTCAACAGTAGAGAGGCCCCGGTACCTAAACTAGACTTCATCGCTGAGGGTGGATATCAGGGGGAGTCAACCTGTCTACTTGTCCCACACTTGTCTATAGGCTGTAGTGATGAGTTAGAATGACTTTAGGTACATGGTGGAGTGAAACACAGATCATTCCGTCTATGTGTCTGACATGCTGCAGGATGCATATTTGTGGGAGCGGTACATCCCTGCCAGCAGGACAAGGCCCAATTACGTGCACATATGCATGGGGTCAGTATCAGTCTGGCCCTGGACAGAGTGTGTGTGTTTGTGTGGAGGGGGAGGGGTTGTACTGTATGACATGCTTCTTTTTACTTTGAAGTATATAGAGTAGAGTAGAGCTGGTACCATGTAGTGGAAAAGCGCCATAAAATAAGTTTATACATGAACTAAGACATTTAATCAGAACTAAAGTATATTAACATGAGTGACTTGCCTCCACCTGCTGTGTCTAATCTGGAAGAAATATAAAGATCATGTTAACCTTCAAAATTTTTAAAGCTTTACTTTATCAGTAATTGCTTTTCCAGTGAACCTCAAATTTGCTAAATATAACTTGTGTATAAAATGTACCTAATGGAAAAATGACAATTTCGGGCATTGCGAAATTGGCATATTATGCAAAATTGTAATGGAAAGACCTTTTATCCTACCTAGAGTTGTGAATAAAAAATCTGGATGTGACCTTACAGCACGCCGAAAAGATTTTTAAAAGAAACATGGTGCGGTATGTGTGGACACACCAGGAACCTGAATTTTTTATTTTTTATTTTGTAGAGAATAGAGGGATAATATATAATAATAATGAATATATCTGTAAATCAACACCATATTTACATTTGTCATCATGTTTATGGAATGACTTCTTGTGTCATCTTGTGATACTAAATAAACAATGCAAAAATTCATATTAGGCACTTCTGTTTTTCCAACATTTAGTAAATATTGATAAAGTTTTACACATAAGCCCAATGGAAAAGTGACTAGTGATTTTATGAATTCCGGTTTGTTTTTCCTGCTAAAAGAATTAAAAGGTGGAGAAATCTTAGCCTTGTTAGGATTATTACAGAATAAAGATTAAGTATACTTTCATAGAATTGTAATAATTATGTCTATTTATCTATACAGAAAATGTTGGTGAAATGAAGAAAAATATGATTTTATCATTGCCTTCATATCATTTGGCTCTCTTTAATGACATCATCTTACTGTGTTTCGTTATTTTTGCTATAACTTTAATGTAGAACTAGCAACACAGTGGTTTATTTAGATTTTGTGCCTTGGTGATTCAAATATTAAGTCATATTTACCACATTCAAGTTTTAGTAACAAAAGTAATTTTTTATTTTAAAAATGTTGTGACTAAATGTGTCTTGTTCTTTTTAAAGTAAATAATAAAACTATGGCATGAAATTAACGTAATAGACAATAATATCTTACATATTTCATATTTAATCAGCTTGTCAGTCAGCTTCTAAACTTTCTTCTGCAGCACAGTTTGGTTTATCACATTAGACAGTTTTATTTCTAAGACAGAACTGTCACAACAATAAAATCTGACTTGATTAACTGTCAGACAGATAAGTTTAATTAAGTTCAATTAATGTTAACACTGTCTGAACTACAGAATAATTCTGAGTATACTTACTGCAAAAGTAATAGAAGAAGAAAGAGAAAAGGACACCAACCAAAGACACTGGTCAAATCATGAAAAACCACATGGAAATGATAAATTATATTTCTGTTAGTCTCTAACAGACTAACTGCTTACTGCTTGCTCACAAAGATAGAATTATCTTGATTATGAAAAGTAAACATCATTATTAGAAAAAATCCTCAAGAGAGTATATGATAAAGTGGTCTTCTTCATCACTATAAATTCAACTTCAGTATTCTGGGGTAAATATTTATTGGTCCTCAGTCAAAGACTTTAGATGACTGTACAAATTAATAGAAAGATACATACATGTGTGCATAAATGTAAACAGAAACATGGAGGTGACTCTAAACTTCAGTCAGAGGACAAAAAGCACACTGTTCATTCATTCCATGAGATGAGGTCATGTTTTGGAAAGAGCTGAAAACAGCTGAGCTTGTTGCCTAGCAACATGCACACATGCACAAAAGCACACACACTGACAACATACGAAAACACAGTGATTCAGGATCAGTGATAGGACAATTCTTTTTTTACATATTTTGTTAACTTTCTTTCATTGATTTGAAATTTCTTATTGTTCATCATTTATTGTTTGAAAATAAGTCACTTATAACAGGATTCAAAAATATAAAGTGTGATGAATATTTTGTTTCCTGTTAATTTTTTTTTAATATGCTTTACTTTCACTATTTTATTTTATTGTGTGTACTTAATTTTTAATAAATTTTTACTCTCTTCATGTAGACTTGTATACTTAGGCCTATATTGAATGCACCATTGCACGTGAAGTTGGAATAAAAATATTTTTTCTCATGAAATGATTGTGACAATGTAATTTACTCTTGATACATGAAATGTAGCTAGGACTCAGTAATCATTGCATGGAATCAAAGGTGATGAGTGAAAACAAGAATAGCGAGAATGTGTCTGAAAACAAAATAATTCCAACTTTATGGGCAACAGTGTAATTGTAACAATAAATAGCAGTACAAAAAATTAGTTTTTGTAGTTTATTAGCAATTATTTTAATAAATGCAGTGTATACTTATAATTTGTTTTACTCATACTTGATTCTCTACTAATTTTTCAATATTTTACTACCATCATTTCTTTTGTTGCATTTTATTTATGTTTATACATTATAAATGAATGTTTCTTATGTCTATGTGTATTAATTTTTTTTCTTGATTGTTTTCATTGTTACTTCATTGTTATGAATACACTGACAAAGACTGCGGTGACAAAACGTTTCCGAGGCTCGTGCGTCTGAATCCCGGGCTAAAACTGCCGGGTACAGACATGACGTCAGCCGATACCCACCCCAACTGGCACGCGCACGCACACTGAAGCCCACGAGACAGCAGAGATAAGGCAGACGGTGCGTAGGAGCACGAGAACGCCCTGATGGCGAGTCTGTCGGACCGTGTTATTTTAATTTGTCCTTATTTATTACACGTGTATTAGCCACACGCATTTACACTTAAGTGTGTCTCTCTATATATACATGTAAATATATGATTAAAAAATAAAAGATGAAAAGCTGATGATAAGCATTTAATCATCGAGTCAAACCTGCTTGTCATGAAAAATCAGCTATTAAATCGACATTTAGTGTAGGAAATGAAAATAAATAAAGTCACTGTAAGGTTCAACAAGACCTCAAATGAAGTAAAGTCAGGTGCTGATGAGATAACTCTTCATTGCCTGGGTGTAGGCATTTAACCAGGGTGACACAGTGCGTTTTAGCCTGAAAACCTGTCTTGACCATGATTATACACTACCAAATCCTGATAAAACCTAACTTTGGTCGTTTTGAGAGAGTGTTGTTATCTGTAGACTAAGGGCTGAAGCAGCAGAAAAGGCCTGGTTCTCACCGTAGGTGGGTCGCAGCTCAGTGATGTCCGCCATTTTGTGAATCTGGGAAGGATGCGGTTCTGACCGAGCGGGGCGAAGCGCAGAGAAACGGGGAGGACACCGACGAAGCACGTCTTACTTCACATCCATAGAGAGAAAAAGACGACAAGAATCACCACAAACGGGAGAGTAGACAGGCGGTCCCGGGCACACAGCCTTCATATGTCCGCTGTTCGGGCGGAGGCTCGGTCTCTGCGTCCAGCTCGATGCGCAGTGATGCTCGCGCTAGGATGCAGGGAGGCTGCGCGGAGGAGCTCGCGATGAGACTGGTCAAAGACCGTGTATTGACAGAGTGCGCACTCCTCTAATAAAAACAAATATTGCTCATCCTGGCGGGTGTGGGGTGGAGGGGGAGTGTCTCACTATAAAATGAAGTCATTGTAAAATGGTAATAATGTGTTGCAGTTTAGCATTTATATATAACATGTAAATAATGTGTTTTTTTTCCTACTTTTTGTACTTTCTTTTTGGCCAGTCTTTGTTAGTCAACTCTAACGTGACAGTTTTTTTAAGCTCCACTCTGAGTCACTCGTTAAACTTAACTTGTAGGGTTGAAATGTGAAATGTGGTTGCATTTATTTCTAACAAGAAATATGTGCAGACTGTTAAAATAAACTATAAAAACCACAAGCTTCTGCTAGTGAAGTAGTAGTGTCAAGTGCATTTTTGTTTTTCTGATTTTTTTTAATCCTTGAAAATGAACAGCTGTCTCTTGACAAACTTATGTCTCATTTGATTTTGTAAAAAAAAAAAACACGCTTCAAAAATGTTAACAGTTTTCTTGGAAGATAAATTTTTCCTTGTAAATGCATATTGGACTGGCTGTAAATATCCTGACCAAGGAAAGTAAAATTCTCACTATGTGCAGTAGTGTCAACCTGGCTTTTCTGCCTCCGTCCATAAGAATATAGCTTACATAATACAGTATAGCCAAAATGTCATCTAAAATTATAGATTGTTTGCATCATATTGTAACAAATTATTACATGATCAAAAAGAAATTAATTTTACCAAAACAAACATTTCCACTTTGAATGTCTTGGGTCGCCAGAAAATGATGACGTTAAAATGGGGTCAATAAGGTTGAGAACCACTGCTGTAGTCTGACAGTTTTGGTTCTTGAAAATCGAGCAGAGTGATATATCGTTGTACTATCCTGTTGAGCAGAGTGGTCCTCGCGGGAGCAGAGACCCCGCCCCCTCAGCTGTGTCATCACAGTCTTAGATAATAACAGGAACATGTTTGTTTGTTTGTTTGTTTGTTTTAAATAAAAAAATTTTTTTATTATTATTAGTTTTTATGACCCAAGTTTATAGCACTTTTGTTTTTGTTTTTTCCACTAAACTGTACAGTGTCATGTTTACTATCTTTACGCTAAATTAAATTTAGTGTTTTGTGTTTATGCCTAAGTTCTGCTTGTCATTAAATGTTTTGTAGATCCATTGTGATCTGTACATTGTGATTTAAATGTGTTAATGATAAACTGTGACATAATATTGTTAAAATAGTACTTCATGTTCATGTTATTCACATTGATGTAAAGGATAGTTGGTAGATGGAAACATTTTCATCGCATAATTTAATTTTTTTTCTTTGTGGAAGATGACTCTGGGGGCCAACTCAAAGCCAATTGTACAGGTGGGCATCAGATGTGGCATATATCAAGGAGATGCTCTGTCCCCCTGCTGTTCTGCATAGGCCTAAACCCCCTCAGCCAGATCATCTCAGTTCTGAAGTGGAACATCCATCAGCCACCTCCTCTACATGGATGACATCAAGCTGTATGCCAAGAATGAGCGTGACATCGATTCCCTGATTCACCTCACTTGGATCTACAGCAAAGACATTGGAATGTCATTCAGACTAGATAAATGTGGGTGATATCTAGAAGAGGAAAGATGATCACCACTGAAGGGATTGACTTACCTGAAGGGCACATTGCAGATGTGCAGGAAAGTTACAAATACCTGGGGATCCCACAGGCAAATGGTAATAATGAGGAGGCAGCACGGAGGTCAGCCACAGCCAAATACCTACAGAGGGTAAGGCAGATCCTGAAAAGGCAGCTGAATGGCAAAAATAAGATCCAGGCCATTAACACCTAGGCCTTGCCAGTGATCATACCCTGCTGGTATAATATCCTGACCACAGGAAGAGATACAAGCTTTTTATTTTTATTTTATCAAGACAAGGAAGCTCCTTACCATGCATGGAGGGTTCTACCCCAAGTCCAGTGTCCTGAGGCTGCACACAAAGTGAAAGCTAGGACTAGTACAGTGCTTCTCAAATAGTGGGGCGGGCCCCCCTGGGGGGGGCGTGGAGCGATGCCAGGGGGGCGTGTATGACCCTGGGGAACATGCTTTTTTTTGCCATTACATAATAAAGTGTAATTGCACATCGACTACAGTAGTTAGCAATGGAGCTCTCATTGTCTGAATATGAACTCTATGGTGTAAGGTTTTTTTTTAATATGAAGTGCAGTAATTAATCCAGACTTCCTCATTTAGATAAAAAGAAAGAAAGAAAGAAAGAAAGAAAGAAAGAAAAAATCAGTACAAATTGTTTTATTAATTTTTGTGTTTCGAGTGTTAAAGTGTTTTATATATTGTAAATGAGTAAATGTTGCTGAACTGAATTTGAATTTGTTATTTCTTGATGTTATTCTTCAATATCAAATGGTGCAATAAGTTGGTCAAATATGTTCACAGTTTAAACAAGGATTTTTTTTATTTCAGGTAAATTGATACATTTAAAATCTAACAATTTTTTTTTACAATGATACAAGGATACAATGTAATGCAGAGGTGTACTTATAACAATTTTTATAGACAAATGATGGGCTGGGGTATTTCAAGTATTTAGAAAATACTTATGAGGCTTATTTGGACTTTATGGACTTCCTGCACTGGTAAACAGTCCCAACAATGTACCGTTTCTCCTGATGGTCCTCTCCATCTCCATCACACTCTGGATGTGGGTTTTCCATGTCTCCGAGTGTTTGGTTCCCACCAAACTCCACAGTCCCTCCTCCTCCATCAGCTGAAACTCTCTGTGCAGATCCTCTTTGTATTTGGCTGCAGGTTTTCCTGTATGGTTGCCTTTTGCCATGCACACCAAACCTTCTGACAATGATGAGTTATTCAAAGATGACTGAGAAACTTGACTTAAATTACACAGCTGGCAGGTACCAAATGTTAGAGATGTTCTTCTGTTCATGCTGTGTGTAGTAGTTACCTGGTTTGGCAGCATTGCAGAGCTCCCCCATAACACTGACTGGTACAAAACCTGCACCTAGAGCTCCAACGATGATCACTGCATCAAACCGACCTGAAACCATGTAAAAGCACAGCAGAAATACATCAAATCTAATAAAGCTCAAATTAAATCACTGGCAAATCACATTCAAATTTAGTTAATTTACATACAATCATGGTTTTGGCAGCAACGTAGTCGATCTACTTTTCATTCTAAAGAATTGTACATCTCTATACTTTCTCCTATTCTGATAATTTTATACAATGAAGAATCCTGTTCTGCTGATTAAAGTGACTCAAGATAAACACTTTAGTGCAGGAGGACGCCAAAGTACACACACTGAATTAATCTCTCTGTACAATCAATAGACAAGTTCTCCATGTGATGAAAATATTCATCTAGGCTTTGTTTTTATGACTGTAGGTACATTGTCTACAGTATCATCTGTGAGTTTAGACATGTTTTATTTAATTTTGCTAAACATTAGAATTGTTTGTCTCGATTAATGTAAACCTCACCAGTTTAGCGACCCATCCAGACCCACAGGCCACATCCAGAACCTGGGTTTCCTCAGGTCACCCACAGAAGTGTTCAGACAGGAAGTCCACGGCCAGGTGTGGCGCTCTGTAGCTGAGCAGCGAGAAATTCTGAAATGTTGAATCCAACAAACATAAAACAATAAAAACTTTACATTTAAACCATGAAAACAAGACCAATTAAAATTAAAATGAAAAAGCAAGATTTAAAACTTAAGATTAGGATGAATTAATTAACGCAGATTTAAGTTTTATTCCATTTCATGGGTTTCAGTTGCAGTTGCTCTGATTCTCCTGTTGGTGGTGTTGTGGAGCTGAACTTACCTTCTCATAGTGTTTGGCCCAGATATCCTAATTTTTTTCAACCTTCTGCTTTGGGTCTGATGCGTTGCAGAATTGAAAGTTAACACTGGCCTTAGTAGTTTAACTTCTGGTGGACATGATGATTAACTACCTGTCAGAGGTGAAACACATGACACGACAGGTGAAGTGACTCAACAAGATACAACCTACACCACTCAAACCGTATCATTTCCTTCATGATTCACATCACAGTTAAGCGATACTGTCAAATCTGCTTAGAAATAGTAAACATTTTAATGTCAAGTTCCCATTTCTTCTTGAGTGACAGTTATAGAATCAGTGCAGTTCGTGCTGCATTCTCCCAAGCTGCTGTCTGACTCCAACCCTGAAAGGCCTCATCTTCTTGTTTAGAAGTGCTTTCAGGTTACTGGTGATCCATGGTTTGTTCTTGGAGTAACAGCACACAGTGTATGGTGGGGTTTTCACAGAATTTGATGTATTCCGTGATGCAGTCAATAATCTGATCAATATCCTCTTGAAGTGGATCACATCACATCTCATTTTATGATACTTTTTAGTGTGATTAGAGCTAGGAAGGAGCTGAATGCAAACATTAGCAGTTGAGTAAGTGCCCATAATTTATTATTTTGCTTGGAAATATAAGCCAAAATCCATAAGAATGAAATGACAACTAGAAAAGCACTCAGAGAGCCCAAAGCTCCGCCAAGCAGCACAGTTCCCCCACATATTGTGACTGACACCCCGCAATATTACTCCCACATTTGTTTTTTTTAAAAATC
>JAPSES010077582.1:10562-28461 GCA_029822895.1 Maxillicosta whitleyi | reverse complement strand
CCTTTCACCAGATAGGCTATTAGCCTCTCAAACAATACACAATACTCTGGCACATGTACTACGGGCACTGCACTAGTTCTATATAAATAACAGAGACATGAAGACAGTGAGAAAAAGACTTATTTCCATTACATTGCAGTGTGTATTTGGGGGTTAGTGGGGGCTATTGTACAGTCTGATGGCTGTGGGGAGGAATGACCAGCTCAAAACTTGGCATTTCCCTTAGAAGTTACAACATTTTGTTGAATGAACAAAAGGCTTTGTTGTAGGTTGTTGGCTGATAATCTTCTGCACTGTCTGCACCCCGGGTGGCTCAAGGAGAAAAGTTGTAGCTTTAATTAATAGCAGCTGCTCATGCCCACACCTCAGCTGTTTACATCATCACACTGGAGCTCTACTGCTCTGCTCCATCTTTTTTTTTTTTTCTTTATTTGAAGAGCTGAGTGATCCAATGTGTAGCTGTACATTTAAAAGGTTCCTTACTGGATTGGATCCAAGGCCAAAGATCCTGCATATAGTCCCAGAGGGGGGTGGGGGTGGGTAGGTGTGAGGGGATGAGCGCTGCATCATCTCTGCACATGTTTCCAGTATTAAAGCAACAGTGGCTCATTTTGCATCACTGTGCATGGATGCGCTCAGCTTTGTATGTCTTTGTGCTGCTCTGATTATGCACCAACAAGAAGACACACACACACACACACACACACACATACATAAAGAAACGGAAGTGGAAGTTTAGCTTCTCGTTCAGCTCAGACTTAAACCCAAACCATGACATATTCAGACTGGTAAACATGTCGAGCTTTAACTACATAAGAGGACAATTAAAAGTGTGTGTTTTTGACATTTTTCTTTTTGCAGCCACATTTATGTTCTCACACTGTGGTACGTCTTTCTTATTTGTAGCTCAGAGACGCCTCTTCGCTGTTTAATGACGCCTGCTGTTAAATTAAACGTTTCTACTGGCAGCGCTGTCAGTGCTTTCGCTGTTGCTAGGCAGGAAGAGAGACATGAAGCTTTATTACTGGATGTTGCACAAGAAATGCAGTTATGTATTTTACTGACATGACTGACATTCAGATGTGGAGTTTGTACCGCAGCTCTTCCTCCATCCTTATCCAGCTCGCGCACACATGCACGCACACACACACACACACACACACACATATATACACACACACAAACACACACAAAGGCAGAACAACACACACACATTCAACATAAACTCTATTTCATTAGAGTCGAGTCTCTGGTGCACTCTGGAGTTATAATCTATTTCTGGAATGTGTATGTGTATGTGTGTGTGTGTGTGTGTGTGTGTGAGGAAAACTGAGACACACAAAATCAGAAAGCAAGCAAGGGGTTTCATATGCAGATCATAAATATTTCCCCAGGTAGTACATTAAATGCATTATGCATGGCAGGGCTGTGTTACAAATCATTGGTAGGCAGAAGCACTTTTGGATAAATTGATTTTATAATTCCAATTAGCTACACTTTGTATTTTTTCTAATATGTGGGGGTTGAAAGAGGTTGCATGTCTCCAAGCCGAATTGTTTTGGGAAGGTTAATTATTTTATATGGAGAATACTTTGATGTACAAAAGCTCACTCGTGCATGCACAGTACATCATATGGCGTCTGTTTAGTGTCATGCAATGCGGCTCCTGTTACGTGTACATGTTAATGTGTCTACAGAGAATTCGCAGTATGTTCACGCAGAAGGTACGAAGGTTAGTGTGGTAAACTAGTGGCAGCTGGTTCTGTGTGTTTACATTCAGCATGTAATGGTCTCCTCCAGATGTCGGGCAATGATGAAGAGGTGGAACTTTTTAATGATGTTGTGTTGACCACTGAACTTTTACACTGTGTGCAGCTTGAAAACTCAGATATCACACGCAAACAGACACATTTTCTCACCATGCTCAAGAAATGTGTAGGTCATTTTAGTTTGGAGAGTTGGCAAAAAAAAAATCATCAAATTCACATCAAGTCACTGAAATGAGTTTGGTGGCCAAAGGTTAAAACCTGTTAAGTCCTGGACTAGCTGATAGCAGAAGCTCCATTCATATAAAACCCAGTTATGATAAGAAAACAGCAAAAGTAGGACAAATTCGTAATCTTCCCTTCAGAATACAGCATTTATTTTTGCTCTTCTTTGTCTCATGCAGTGAATTGTAGTTTTAGAAAAGTCATACGTGTACCACTGGATCTGCTTAGTGTTAGCTTAGCGCTGCAAAGTATGACTCATTGGTCTTGTACATTTTTTTTATTATTATTCATGACACACTGGTCTCAGACCAGGGTTCTAGCTAGGATTGTATTTTAGGGTAGCGGGGTGGAGGGAAGCACAGTGACCGGGTGGGGTGGGGGGGTGTCGTCCCATAAGAATCAGCTCAATGCATGTCTGTGTCTCAAACCATCACAGCTGATCTGACATTACTGGACAAATAAATACAGTCAAAATACTGTTACACTGTATTGAAAATTTATCATAGCGGGAGAAAATTAGTTTAGCGGCCCAAAATTATAGCGTAACGGGCTGTCATGGTGCTTTGCACTAGCTAGAACACTGCACACTGTTTGCTTATTGTTTTTTTTGTTTTTTTTTACCCATGTAAGTGGTTATTGCTTAAGTTCAGTTGTCCAAATATTGATTTTGTTGAGCTCTTAGCTGGTTATGTGGATGTATGTCATGTACATATTACAACAAGTGTCTTGTATTATTAACATGGTAACAAAGATGGAACATTGGGTTTAAAGGAGTGATATTTTGCTTTTATTAAAAATGGAATTGTGTATTTTCTAACATTCCCCTGTGTTCTACATAAACTGTAAATGTTCTGCTTGGGTCTGAATTCTTCATTAATTCAACTCCACAGGTTCATCTTCAACACTATTTCTGAGTAATGACACCAGAAAGGTGGTTTAGAGCGTTGGCCCTTTAAATGCACATGAGCCACTTCAGGCCCCACCCCCTCCAGGTTGTTGTCTGTGCTGCTCTGTCCCATTCAACAAACAACTGAACATTCTAAGTACCGCTGTTAATTAAACTATTATGTCGAACTCTGAGAAATATTCATTGCAAATCTTGACCTTATATGTACAAATGTTGTGATGTAACTAGTTATAAAACATAACAAATTAAGAAGGACTTAATACAGGTTATAGAAATCCACTTGATTTTTACCAAAATAATTATAAAGATATTTTAGCAGCAGCTGGAGGGTTAAAATCCAAACTGTATGAACTATTAGGTTCCAAAACACAAATAAATTAATAATAAAAGTGTGTTTAGTTAAATATGAGCCTTTAAGGGGCCACACGGGTGAAGAATGTTGTGAAAAATACTTATGATCAAACGATAATATGATGTGGAATTGAGATTACTGTTATCAAACATAACTGCATGCATTTATAACAGTATATAATAGTCTTAAAGTGCACAGGAGTGTAGTCCGTGGCAGGTTTCAGCCATAATACACACATATTTTATTGACTAGGTTGGAGCAGCAGTGATTAATCCATAAAGGGGAGAACAGTCTAATAATCTGATAATTGAATTAAATTATTTGTCTTTAAAAAAAACACCATATTTTCATCTAAAAGTGCAAGATTGTAATGTTTTCTTTGTTAATTTAAATACAATTATAAAAGGTAACTCTTCGTATTCTCTGACATTTGAACATTGATTATAACAGTTGGTGTGTGTTTAGTACCGCAAACATTTGTGCTTCCATTTTTGGAGTTTGTCATTTTTGTTTGGGTGATTCAACATGACAGCAGCAGCTCAAAACCATAAACAGGTTTCAAAGAAATCTGAAGGACAGCAAAAACAATTGTGTAAATTTAGCTGTTGATCCAAATCTGCCGTGTCAGTCATTATTGCTGCTGAACTAATGGATGTTTATGTAATGCGGAACGTTTTCAAGGTCAGGAAATGAATTTGCTAATAGAAAGGCATTTGTGGTAGCACTTCTGTCTAGCAGCATGATTGAATTGACAAAGAAATGGTTTAGGTGTGACCTCATGATGGAAGGGTTTTCATGGGGTGATGGACCCTGTTCTGGGAACACATAATAGAGTCCCCTCCTGATGGAGAGGACATGCTGTCCCCAGTGATGACATCTGTAGAGATGAAGTGTCAACCTTGGAATTGGAAATTTCCGTCTGGAGGAGTCAGTGTTGATGTTTGGAGCAGTGAAAGACAGCAGGAGTCAGACAAGCAGAGAGCGAGGCTGATTTACTGACTGGTTAAATCTGAAGTTTGGAAGCAGGACATGTCTGATGGCCAAAGGACTGACAGCGTGGGAGAAAAATAGAATCAACATCATTGACAATATTACAATAATTGCCACTGGTTAACCCTATAAAGCCAAACGTATCATATTTGATACATGAGTTTTGAAGCCCTCTATATGATCAGTGTGATATTTTTTGTCTTGAAAAACCTGATGTGTACAATTAGATACATGCCATACACAGATAATCCACCATGGGGAGGAATTCATTCACCTGAGGTCTCATTAGTGACACTACAAGATTTAATTAATGAGGAAGAAAGAAGAACTTTACCAGTTTTAAAAATAAATTAGCAATTTGTTCGAGAGGTTTGTGTCATATTATGTTTTTGTTTTTTCAAAAATTATAGTACTTGAGCAATAAGACCCGATGTGTCAAATATGATACAAGATAGAAACTCTAATTTATTAAGTTTTTTCTGTTTTCTTTTCAAATATGCTGATTTAGCATTTAATTTCCCTCTAATCACAGCCTTACCTGCATCCTACATTTATATTTGGTCTCCAAAGTGTTCTCTTTGGTTCTCTTGACATAGCTAAAGTTGACTGGACTATGGTTTGATATCTGTTATTCCAATTTCACATTCTTTAAACCTATGACTGTCCTTCCTGTACATGAAAAAATAGTCGATACAAAATTGAAACTCATACATGGAAATTGATATTTGAAAACATTTTGTTTTTTGTGTTGCTCGGAAGGCTCCAGCTTCAAACAACTGGAATTTTCTGTCAATGATTTAATGATTCAAACTTACAGACTTAAAGACACAGTTTTTATTCCTAAACAATAGATATAAAGTAAAGAAAGAGTCATTTTCTGTCCTATATGTCCAAAGCACAACCTGTCTATAACAGTTCAATTTCCTCAGAAAAGAAGCTAAGCTCTTGAGTGTATTTTCCTCGTACTCATGTCTCCGCTTGGAAATCTGGGAACAAGAAGAAGTGTTTTTTTTTTTTTTTCCTTTTCCCTTTGTCACTGAAATGACATAAAACAAAGCGCATTACTTTGGTCTGAACTCCTGCTGTTCTGGTAAAGATTTTATACAATCACAGGGGTTGTGGTGTGCATCTTCAAAAGCCAGAAGAATGCAACTTGCTGTGCTGTCCATTCTTCAAGGTGTGTTTGTTTTCACTCCAGAACCACCCGTTTCTACCATTCGCTCCAAAATCAGCCACTCAGAAAATCTTCCAGAACTTGGAGCAGGGACGAATGCTAAGTTGTAATGTCTGTGTTCAGACAAGCGCGGCTGAGGCTTTTTAGTGAGATCTTGATGAGTAACTCGTACCCACAGGATTGTTTCAGCCTCCAAACAGGCCAGGAGACAAGCGGCAGGGATTTATTTCAACTGTAGCGTTTGAAAAGAAAAGACACTACGGCAGGGGGTGGGAGGGAGGGAATGAAAGCGAGAGACAGAATGAAAATTTAATCAGGCCTCGCTTCTTAAGGGCTGACTGGGAGAGAGGAGGATTTACGGCTGCTTGGCCTCCTCTCGTTGGGCTCTCCATGTATCACTGCAGCTGCTCACCTCTCTCCTTCACTCCATCACTCTTTCACCGCTTCATGAGCACACCTGACTCTCTGAGCTCATCTCCACGTGTGCGTTTGATGTGTCATGTTGTCCCAAAAATGTGTGCGTCATATTTTCCTCTCATCGTATTCTGTCGTGTTGGAAGCTTCACTCACAGCCGCTGTTGCTCGAATCATAAAAGAAAAAGAGGCTTTATTTTTGTCATTTTTTTCCCCATTATTTCATTGTTTCTCATAAAAAAGTTAAGTTGATTGTTGAAGTTGCGTAATGTCTCTTTAATATTAACATCCTTGCTTTTATTTGGATCCATCTTTGATTTGAAAGAATTGTTATTTGTTGTATATTTTACACATGGACATGCTACACACACTGAAATTGTGTAATATTCACTTATTTTATTGACTTGGTTTGGAACAGCATCAATTAAATTGTCTATTTTGGTAACAGATGAATTATTTGTCCTTAAAAAACACCATATTTTCAGAATCTATATTTAAGACTTCAATCTCATTTGATGCTTTGAATATGGGGGCCATGACATGACACATTCAAACTAAAAGAGACAAATATTTCATGAGAGTATGACTTATTGGAGGGGGAAAAAAGCTCTGACAAGGAACAACAGGTACAACAGGTTGAATGGAATCAAATTGTGTATTGAGTTTTTTATGAAAAAAAATCCAAGGTTATTTTTGGGGGGTGAATCGCCCAGCCCTATTTTGAAATAAGAGTAGTAAAAATAAGGGTGGGGAATGTGACATATTTTAGTTTTAATGTATGTTACTTAACAAAATTTAACAATAAAAAAATTTAATTCTTAAAAAAAACCAAAAAAAAAACACCTAAAAGGGAAAAAGCTTCACTCACAGCATCTGCTGATTTAATCACAACAGAAAAAGAGGCTCATCAAAAGGATACCTGTCTTATTTTTGTCATTTTTGACATTATTTCAATATTTTTTATAAAAAACATTAAGTTCATTGCTGTTGATTGCACAATGTCTCTTTAATAATACAAATCTTGCTGTTGTTTGGATCCATCTTTGATTCGGAAGAATCATAATTTATCATATATTTTATCTGTGGACATGCTACACACACTGAAATTGTGTAATATACTTTACTTTTTAAAATACTTTTATAGATATATATAATAAAGTCCATCATTCACAGATACAATAGATAATGACAACAATCACTTCGACATTGACAAATACTATTAGTTACTGCATCACGTCACCACCGAACAGACACCATGAATCATCATCAGATGTTCACTTCTCTGTCTGAAAGTCTGTTTTTTTTATGTAATTTTCATCTTTATATATTTTTAATTCATCAGCCAACTATTTCTTTACTGTTCTGAAGAATCAAATCAGCAACATCAGTAGTATCTTCTAGGCTACGCTTACACCTGTGATTCCTTCGCCTCCTACAGCTGAGACTGTTAGGTCTAACAGAAGCTGGAGCTGAAGTTAAATCTGAATTTTTACAAGAGGATTCCATTTTCTGTTCATCATATATGCACAGTGTTGGGAGTAACATAACAACATTATATATTTAGAACACAAAATATGCATAACATGAAAGTTAAACCCGGGGTTATCAGAATAGTCACAGCATTTAATGGAAGTAATTTTCATTCTTTATTTGCACCATCCCATAAACTCCTGGCTTAGAGCAAAGAGAAAACAGTGTAGCCTCCTTTCACAACAGGATGGAATTACAATGGGCAATCAAGTTACATATTTGACTAAACTGTACATTTTTGTTTTCTGTATGAAACCAAAGGGGTAAAGACAGATTTTTCTGCGGCCATTTTAATTTGATGAGGATCACCTGAAGTGGGCATCGGAAGCTAAAATCCAGTTTGGAGCAAAGACTAAGAATGAGACAAGTGGTATACAGTCAAGGAAAACATTATTAGACCATCAAAAGTCATCAAAAACAATAGATATACAAAGAAGTACCAACTCCTGTGTGCATCGTGTGACTAAAACAGACAGAAAAGAAAACATGGAATGTCTAAAAGCACTTTTTTTGTCAGTACAATGACATAAATATTGATGTAAGAACTGAAATGATTTAGGTTCTATTAAGAAAACATGTTAAATGGATAGATATCAGCTCTGAAATTAAACTATTATGAGCTGTTTTTGTTGTTATCATTATATGTGTCCAAATAAATGTACCTTTAGTTTGACCAGGCATTAAAATTAACAAGACATTGAAGAAAACAAGGGTGGTCTAATAATTTTTTCCACAACTGTACATGGGCTATACTTCCATAAAACCAGAACGTCAGCTAAAAGCTCAACAAAATAATAAAATAACAAAACAACAAACACGTAAAAGGACAAATATCTAAAATGAAATACCAGTATACATCATGAGTAATTTAATAAGACAAATGTGACAAACTTTGAAGTGCTAAGCTAACACTGAGCAGATCTAACAGTACAAGTAAAATTACTCTTTTATAAAATGAACTGAATGAGCCGAAGAAGAGCAAAAAATAAGTTCACATGTTGAAGTAATGACTGTGAATTTTTTGTAGCTGTGCTGTTTTCTGATCATAACTTCATTTGACATGAATAGGGTTTCTGCAGGTCATTAAAAAGCATTAAAAGCCATTAAATATATTTTGGCATTAAAAAAGGCATTAAAAAATTTGATGCACTTGATGGAAAAAAGCATTGTGTTTATGATTTATTTTAGTTATATAAGCATTTAATAATTTTGATTGGAAGTATAGTGTGATGATTGACTGGCCTCACCCTTTAATTGGCTACTGTTGATAAATTACCAATAAATGAAGTCATAATGGCTTGGAATGCAACGTGCTGTGACAAAAGTGCGAAGGAAATATTAGCAAATGTCGGAAAAATGGGAAAAAAAGAACCTGGTTAAAGCCCGTCGACGGATAACTGTCACGAACCCAGATGAAAAACTGCATCTGCAGTTGGACATGGACATTAAATTAGTTTAAAGTTGCATTAAAAAGCATTAAATTAGATTTGCTGAGACCTGCAGAAACCCTGATGGATGAAGCTTCTGCTATTGGCTAATCCATTGTTTTGTGTTACATTAAAATGATCCCGATTAGAAACGAATGGTCCAGGGTTAAAGTACAGACTGGTTTTAGTGGCACACACACACTGGAAGAGTTGACAGACAGGTTAAGGAATAAAAAAAAAACCCACTTCATTCTTCTGAGCATCATCATCCAGCCGCGGCAGTATGATGACATTAGCCTCTTTTGATTAGATAAGCACATTTACTGCGATGTATACTTTCTGTTTCCATGGCGATGTTTGAAGTTGTTTTCTTTGCTCGTGTGCAATGGGATTATGAAGATGCATTTAAAGAGCCTATCCTGAGTTTGATCCTTGTTTTGGACCATTATCCCGCTCACCGTGCTCGTGTAAACAGCATCTAACTCTAAATTGAGGTAAAAGAGGTTACACAATGTTTGAGCGGAAGATAAACACGCATACATTAAACCCTGTTATGATAAAAATATAATGAATTCCTCTGCATATATTTCAAACCACTTCATTAGCAGTTTATCAGAGTCCTACAATCAGCAGCAATTAAGTGAAATCATTTCCACATGGCAGCTTATTTTCCTCATTACATCTGTGTGTTGGACCGAAGTTGCATTGCTGTGTAAACGGGACAATTGCTTTCAATGAGGAAGGTAATTATTCCCCTCGGGTAAATCAAAGTCAACCCGTGCGGTTCTGACCTCACCACACTCTGCGCTGTCTATTTACCAGCCCAGAGAAGAAAATCTACATAAAATATTCATAACTGTGCATAATCAGACATGCTGTTCAAGACCTAGTTTAGGTGTTAGGAAGCTGCAAACTACACTCCACAACCCAGATTAGACTGTGGGCTTTTGTGCGCGGGAAACCAGCGTACCCATTATTTCTGATGGTTGTATGAGATTCGCTGTGAGAACCGGGAGGTAACGTTCCACGGGGGACATTATGAACCCGGGGTCTGGCCTCGTGGAAGTTGAAACCAGTGGAGAATTGCGTCCGTGGGTTGGATTTTTCTACACTTTAAGGTTGGAGTGAAGTGCCACCCCTGAGTCTTTTGCCTTTTTCTCAGAAACTTTAGACGTCTGTGATGTTTCCTTAACTGGCACAAACCGCCGGTGTAGACGTTGAACTGTGCTCTGCGTGCGATTCCGTGGCTCAGTATGTTACATAACAGGTAGAGACTAATTAGTGTCGACTTCTTTCTTTACTGGAGGTAGAAAAAAAAGACAGATTCTGCTCATCAGCATCAGCGTCTTCACGGGAAAAGGGACATTTAAATAATACGCAAAAAAATAAAGAGAATATCTGTCTGTTTTTTGTCTGGCAGTGTATTTCATCTTACCTGGTAGTTAAGTTAAAGGCTCATATTTAATCAAACCCATTTTTATTATTAGTCTGTGGTTCATTTATTTGTGTATTTGGACCCTAATAGTTCATACAGTTTGGATTTGAACCCTCCAGCTGCTGCTAAACTATATTTATATTCATTTGGGCAAAAATCAAGTGGATTTCTACAACCTGTTTTAATTCCTACTTAATTTGTTACATTTTATAACTAGTTACATCACGACATTTCTACATATAAGGTCCAGACTTCTGACGAACATTTCTCTATATGAGACATAATTGTTTGTCAGCAGCAGTGGTTGGAGTAAAAACTGAAAATATGTCCAAACTTGAAGCCAATTACCAAAAATGTTCAGTTGTTAGTTGAATGGGACATAGCAGCACAGACAACCTGGAGGGGGCGGGGCCTGAAGTGGCTCATGTGCATTTAAAGGGCCAGCGCTCCAAACCACCTTTCTGGTGTCATTAGTCATAAATAGTGTTGAAGATGGACCTGTGGAGTTGAATTAATGAAGAATTCAGACCCAAGCAGAGATTTATAGTTCATTTAGACTACATGGAAATGTTAGAAAATACATAATTACATTAAAAAAACAAAATATCACTCATTTAAAGCTTTTCCCCCATAATTATACAAAGATATTACAACTGTTTCCTAAGATTTTATCAAATAACTTAATGTTTGAACTGAGATTCACCAGTATTGTTTTGTTTTATTATCATCTTATTTCAAGCCCATATATATATATATTCAATTTTGATACCAATATTTCAAAAAGCTTTCTGTTTCATTCAGTTGTGTTGCTTGTCGCAATATTGCAAATTTAGGCGTGTAAAGGGTTAAGAGTAGATAGTAACTAACTGGGCAGACTGTAATGAGTCACCTGAGAGCATAGCAATATTAATGGTAATGTATTTAAAATGAATATTGTAGATTAGGAACGTTTGGAGACCCCATTAATTCATTTATTCATTCATTCAGTCTGTATGGTGACACACTGGTTCTTTTCAACTACTGCCGATACACACTGTTCTGTAACTAAATAAATAAATAAAAATACAGCGGCAAGAACAGGTGACAAATGAGGCTACTAGTTCTATGGGAAACAGAACAATAGTGACTATAACCACCTCCTTGCCATAGATTTGAGCTGCACGGTATCACAATGTGGCGTTTACATTGATATCCCACTGAGAATCCTTCTGTTGATGAGATTTAGAGAAATAATGTGATCATATGTGACACCAGTTCCATACGTATGCATATCTGCTCAAACTGCACAACAAAACAGCAGCTGTGTTGAAGGTAGCGAACAGAATATGACCCGATGGCGCTACAGCCTACAATACAAGTGAAAGAAATCCAACACACAGCTATAAATCAAAACTTACAGGACATAAGTAACTGTGGGAGCAGTGCTGCTAAAACCTACATGCTATAAATCACCCCATCTGTTACTGATTTTCAAGGCAAAAGTGTGCTTGCAATGCAAAAAATATATGCTGTGAAACAACCAGTATCTCAGCTGGTGGAGTGTGGACCAACAGAGCCTCCAATGGGCCTTTAATGCATGTTCCACTGTTCCTCTGCCCACTCTGTCCTAATGAGACGCAACAGACTGACCGTGTGAGAACACACTACATAGAACCGCACTGTCAGCTCCTGCACAAAAGCAAAACAAAGCAAAGCAAAACAAAACAAAACAGAAAGAAATGGTATCATAATAGACCTAATGGGAAAGTACCAACACATAAGCAAGCAATTATTTAAGGTAGATTTAATGTTTACATTACATATTTGACATTCAACAGTAGTAATTCTGAAATTTGATGACTTTTCAAAATGTTGCCAACATACACAAAAATGAAAATATTTTCAAAATGTTATACTTTTTTACAGATGCTACAGATTTTTGGACGCTGGTTCAGGTCAATTTTATATATAAATCATAATGTACATACATACATATACATACAGTATATACATGCATATACATACATATATACATACATACATACATACATGCATATACATACATACATACATACATACATACATACAGTATATACATGCATATACATACATATATACATATATACATACATACATACAGTATATACATGCATATACATACACACACACATACACACATACATATATACATGCATATACACATATACATGCATACATACATATACATACATACACACATACATAAATACACATATACATATATGCAAACACATATACATATATATCGACTGGATAGCTGATGTGGTGTTTGGTGTGGAAGGTTGCCATTTCAAATTGGAAATGTGTCAGGACGGGCATCCAACGTAAAAAAAACTTGTCATATCTATATACCTACATACATCCACATCTATATTAAAATACCAGAAGAAAACAAACATATATCCTCAAAGGATTTGATCACAGAACTGTCTTATTTGTCTTTCCACCATTTTATCGCTTGTTTTTGAGAGCGAAGCCTTTGCTGTTTCATGATCTCCGTGGTAGACCACACTGAACACTGATGATGTCAGCTTAAGGATAACGATGACTGTGCTGAATCAGATTAATGCCTGTCATTTCCACAGTCACTAATGGACTGACAGTCTGTGCCCAGTATGTGCCATCTGATAAAACACAGTCACACACCTACACACATATGGTTGTGTGCCACCACAGGGGACACAATAAGGGCAAACACACATCAGCTGCTCACGACCAATCACATCCACTCAGCTCAGCCATTGGGTGCAGCGGTCACGTTGGTGCATCCTGCAGCAGTTTTGGCATGCGTTTTACTAGAAAATCAATACACTTTTGCACGCAGGCACACAAACTGACACACTCACAAAATCATCAGTCAGAGTGCTGAACAATTCACAATGATTATGCTTTCATTGGAGCGTGTGTCTGAGTGTACGTGAGTGCACGGCATTGAACGGTGTGTTCTGTTTTAAGCATGTACTTGAGTTAATAGGAATTCCTGAGAATAATAGAGCTAAGAACCGTCCTGTGTTTTAATACGCGCACCACAGTACAATATGTGTGTGTCAGGGTTGTGTTTGTGTGTAATGTTGCCCTCCTTTCAGACAAGCTTTTCCTCTGAGGAGTGTTGGCTCGCCTTATAATTTGACAGTTTTCACATTTTTGGGGAAAGCGGATGTTTCCAGCTGACAAACATATGACAGCAGGGTGAAAAGCAAACCTGGTGTGACTGAAATACGAACTGAATAAAACCTTATCCACTTTATATAACAGTTTAACTTTAATGGCGCAGATGTTAATGAAACTGGTGACGTGTTTGAGACGGACGGGATAATGGAGACATGTTTTATTTCATCCCACTGATGCAACTCTAATATCACTTTTATTATTAAATATGTTAAAATATATTGTATTTATTATACCCTGCTTGTAGCACTTAAAAAATATAAAGTGCATTATAAATATAGTGTATTATTGTTATTATTTGGGATAGATTTACTGTACTTTTCATACTTGGCTATTTATCATTTATTTATCTGTTGTCTCGTGTATTATATTATCATATTTTATATTAGCATTTTTAGTGATATCTGAGGATTTTTCTTTATTTGAGTCTGTTTTTAAAAATATTTCTAGCCTGTTTTATAAAAGTCTGAAAAAAACTAGTTGGTTTTAGTTTCTAAGATACAATCTTGGGTCAAAATGTGAAATTTGAGAATTAATGAAACAATGGGTTTTACTCAAAAGGAATATTTGTCTTCAAAACACTGTCTACACCTGACAATACATTGACTTTACAGGTTCTAGTATCTAGTGGAAGATTTAGAAATCAATTATATAAATGTACATAAGTCAATATGTAACCTATATATATGTGTAGAATAACACTTTATCACATACCTTGAAAACATCAGCAAACACTTTTGTCATTTGTTTTCCAATTAATCTTATGAAAATATGTCACATTTAGCATATTTAATCCCTGAAAATAGTTTTTTAAAAATTGTAAAGCAGTATAATTAAACTAGACGTAACACAATGAACATTAAGCGAACAAAAACAACAGGATGAAAACAATGTAAATAATGCAAGAAGATAAAATGGCATAACAAAATGCAACAAGACAAAAATAATGTAAGACACAACAAGATGAAAAGGGTGTAAAACAGTGCCAGGATGTAACAGTGGATGAAAAGTTAACAGGACAACAGCTACATAAAAGCTACAACAAATCAAAAATGATTTGTCAAAGTGAAAATTACATAAAAAAGAGACTTTCAGACAGAGAAGTGAGCATTTGATGATGGCTTGTTTCACGTGTGTGTTCAGTGAAGTGATTGTTGACGTTATTTACGATATCTGTGATTAACATTATTACAGATCATTTGTTTATCAGACAGGGGCAGTTGTTTACTTACCTGCTTGACTAGTTACACCTACTTCCTGTAGCCTTCGTCAGAAGCGTCACATGATGTTATTGTGACGTGTCTTCTCGGCTGTTTAGATGGGTTGGTTTACGCCCCCTACTGTCTGACATCTTTTCCAGGACTGCATCCCAGATGTATGTGTCGTCATCCCTGTTTATTTAGTCCTTGGCGTGCGTTTCCGTATCTGTGATTAACATTCTTCATCCTTTTAATGGTGTTGACATGCAAAGTTTTAATTATTAAAAAACTTAAGTGTTATGGTCATAGAATAATTTCCTGTCAGTCAAGTTTTATAGTAATGCAACCTCCTCATTTGGTCACTTTTTTCATAAAATAGATGTTTTTTCCTGTCACTGCATTGTTTTTTTCAACACCGTCATACACAACAAAAAGCTAATTATTACTATTTATTTAGTCAAGTATGGAGTAGTGACTGTGTACCTTAGTGGCTTTACACCACTGGCTTTGGTGCGGAAGATGGTCACTTCAATCCTGAGGTGGGCCCTTGGGTAAGGCCCTTTACGCTATATATACCTGTAGCCACAAGGGGGCAGTGTCTCATTGTTCTGGTCCCAAACGCAGATAAATACAGAGGGTTGTGTCAGGAAGGGCATCCGACATAAAAACCTGTGCCAAAATCAACATGCAAATGTGATTCAAAACTTATTTAGTATAGATTTTGAACCTTTATTTTTATTTTTTTTCTATTTGTATTTATTCTCATAGTTTACCACCACAGACAAGGTGACAATTTTTTACGAGATTGATGCATATTTTATTCCTGCAGCCAAATATTTTAATATTTAGCGTCACCGTCACCAGCCTTCCCTGAACTAAGTTGTTCTTTTTTATTTAACCTTTAAATAAACACCATATGTCCAAATACATGCTGCTAAATGTTGAATATTCAGTTTTGTTCTTTTTTTTTTTTTACTTGTTCTCTCGTTCTCTTTATTAATGCAACAGCATCAGGCGACTTTCATCTTTACATTTAAACAGACAAAATAACAATTTTGTAATTAAAAAAACAGGTTTCTAATTTTCAATTAACAACGACTTTAATAATTCAACTGCACTGACAAAACAGATTATACGCATATTCACAAATAAAGCTCCATCTGACAACAGAGAAATCACATATTATAAAATTCATTAAATTAAAAACAAACTTATGGAAAAAAGATGCAAAACACCTTTGGAAGAAAAACTAACTTTTCTGAGTGGGAGTTTTTTCTTTTTCCAAAACTCAAGAATCAGTGATAATCTACTTTTAATCTTACAATGAAATTAAAATATTGGTGCAGCCAGAGTATCTTTTAACCATATTGATGATGATGGAAATTGGTTTTGGGACAAATTTGTGACATGCATTGAAATATCGTACTCGACTCCAGGATGTGAATCGATAAAGACTTTTTTTTCCCTTTAAGAACGAAAATGTATTTTCTTATGACAAATCTGATACCACTGATAACGCTTGTACCACGTAGAAACAGCAAAGTGCATTTAATATAGCATCACTTTGACAGTGGATATAGATGAATATGACATTGATGTTTTATTGCAATTTTGGTCCTGAGGAGACATCTAATTTTGGGTTTTCAAGCCACAAAATATTTTGAAATAAACCTATATTTGACTGTGATTCTATCAGCCTTTTAATATACGCTGAATATGTACAGGACTAAGTCAATAGCACGAGGGGCTTTTCATCATAAATACCATGCGACATAAAACTGTTATTAGCAATTAAAATGAAATGCACTTTAAAAAAAAAGCTAAATTAAAGAGAAGAAACGTATTAATATGTATTATATGGGGCTGTTTTGTATAATTGTTCTTTAAATATATGGACTAATGTTCACTCAAACATGTACATAGTAATGGATTAAATGTATACACATAATACCTGTCTATTTAATTATATTTTATAGCTTTTTTTTTTCACATTGTATTGAAATTTTCATGTGGGAATTCACTTTGATGTCAAGTAATTATAACTTTTTATGTCGCCTCAAGTCTGTGTTTATATTCATGAGACAAAATTAAAGCCTCCTTTCACAGTTGAAGGTGAAACTGAGGCTCTTAGCTTCTTCCATTACTCTGCGTCTTTGATATTTCTGTCTGGATACACTAAAGCTTAATTGAATTTCCCAATACCAACGTCTTTCTGCTCCAAAAACAGACACTATTTAATCTAACAGATTGAAGCTCTCCATTTTACCTTTAGAAAGGCTGAAAATTGGAATCTAAAAATATGAATCGCTGCAGTGTGCGCTGTTGTGCGGACGCAGAGAGCCACTAAAAGCCTCTGAGCCTGTCTATTTTGGAGTCTCCGCTGACCTGTGTGAGGTTTTCAGAACCATCACCTGCTGTGGATGTTTATATGAACTCTAACACCAACAAATTCTGTAAATGGATTATTAAACTTAACTGCTTCTATTGATATTTTCCTCACCAACAACTTATTGATGCTTCTGCTGCACTTAAGTTCCCAGTTTTATAAATATTTCCTATGAGGTAAAGAGGAAACTTATCCACACTAAATTTCCAGGCTTCTCCAAATGCGGCTTTTGTCCCTGCTGTTTGGGAGACAGATTGGACTTGTTAGTTTGTGTGGGTGGAGAAGATTTCCCACTAGTGACCATTGGACTTGAATTTGGCAACTAGCTACATTTCCATTGCAGTTTTCCACAAAATAAAAGCAGAATTTCTACAATTTCGATACTACTTGTAGGTATTTCTATTGAAGAGCTGGGGCACTGATAACGGGGGTAAACATGACAAATTCAAAGGGCTCAGGATTTGTGAGTGTGTTGGGGGTAAAATTTCATATATGACCCATTGTATATATATATATATATATATATATATACATGTAAGCATGTAAAGTTGGTGTTACATATGGACTGATGGACTAGCCCCCCCTGACAGTGTCACAACTAGTACCAGAACATGAACCCAAATGCAGAGCAGGACAGAAACAGTGGATATCAAACAAAAACAGTTTATTGAACAAAGTGGCAGAGGTACAACTGGAGCAGGCAGAGACGGGGGTCCAAATCCAAAAAAAAAGTTAAAAAGTCCAATAATCCAAAAATCCAATTTTCATGGCCGGAGGTACAGGTGGAGAGAAGGATGACGCAGAATCCAACTTCCAAACAGGGGTCGATACTGGGTAAACAGTCCAGGAAACAGCGGTACAGATGTGTGTGTGTGTGGGGGGGGGGGGGGGCACAGCCAGAAGCCAGG
>JAPSES010077582.1:0-10552 GCA_029822895.1 Maxillicosta whitleyi | reverse complement strand
CCCCCCCCCCCACAGACAGAATCCAGGTACAGAAAAAGGTAGAAACACAGAGTAGGAAAACACTTACTCGGAAAGCACAAACTGACGGCAACAGACGAGACGAACAAGCAATGAGACAAAGATAAGACAGGGTTTATATACATGAGGAGGAGGAGAAACAACAAGAAACAGGTGAGAGGCATCTGGGATTATTGGGGAAAAGACACAGGTGTAGCAAAATATAGCACCTGGGTAGCTCAGCGGTTAACGCCACTGACTTTGTTGCAGAAGATGGCCGGTTCGAGACCCAGGTGATCCCTTGGGTAAGGTTCTTTACGCTATACATCCCATCCGACATAAAAACCTGTCCCAAATCAACATGCGAAGGTGATTTCCCGTTGCTACCTTGGAAGGGAAAAGCTGAAAGAAATCATCATGACACTGGTGGAGAGAAATGGGGAACAGGAAGTAAATACACATGAGGGTAATTACAAAATAAAACAGGAAGACACAAGACAACGACTACAGACTGGGAGCAGATGCGGCAGATTGACAAGAATTTTATGAAAGGGTCCGTTTACCATCCCCGTTGAACCAAACTGAGTGTTTGTGTGATTCTAGTAAAGTCCAGTCTCGTCACATGTTGTAATTCTCTTAAAATACCGTATAATTCTCGCAAACACTCTATATTAAGGAAGATGGATGTGCTGAGTTTCCTTCCAAACCTCCACGGTGTTGGCACTTTAGAGTCAGTTCATCTATGTCTATTGCAGGGACTGTCTTAAACCAAAGAAGACGGGAACATGTAATCGTCCCAAGGCAAAGTCCTTATTTATGGCAGCGGCCGCGCAGAATGGATTTGTGGGAGAGAACTGTACATCAGGAATTCACCAACGAGTTGTGGATCCATAATTTCCAAATGACCCGGGCAACATTTAATGGGCTGTGTGATGTTATCGAACCTCTCGTGGTACCAGACTTATCATGCCCTCGGGAAGCAGTTCCAACACAAAAGCGAGCGTCTATCGCCCGATACAAACTAGCGACCTGTTGTGAGTACAGGGTCATAGGTGAGACGTTTGTCCTGAGCAAAACCACCGTGCACAGATGTGTGACAATGAGCAAAATGTGTTTCCATTACACTAACCCACTGCATCAGTTAAAGGGTTAAAGAACTGAAACATTAATCACTACAGTAATTATCCAATGGAAGGATCTGAAGTGTTTAATTAAATGTAATACTTCCCAAATTATCTTTTCTTCCCTCAGAGAACAACACTATTATGTCACGTCTATAAACTTGTCAACAACAACATATCAATAAAAAGGAAAACAATGCACTGGCAATTAATAATTCATGTTATAGCTTCACAGTCAATTGGAGGCAATCCAATTTATTACTTTTTTTTTTTTTTTTTTTACTTTTCACAAAAATATGATTTGCAGACTTACCAGACCAGTAAAAAGGGTTGTAGGTCAATGCTAAAACAGTATTGTTTAATATAAAAATATGATTTGAAATCATGTTTACAGCCTTTTTAATCCCCTGTAGCACACTCAGGTTATGAAATATATTATCTGCTTTGCTTTTCCTCTCTAAACCTAACCTTTAACCACATGCACACTGAGTTTGAGCAGGCCCAAAGTTGCTTTATTGATCCTCTAGTCTGTTTTTTTCTGGTCCTTGAAGACACAGTTCTGTTTTAGACGATGCAGTCAGCAGCTGTGACCCATGATGCACCGGGCTCGGCTCTTCTCCTACAACAGTGCATAGTTAGCGAGTCCTCTGTTCTGCTTGAGAAACTACTCCATATTCCTCTTTTAACTGAGCACCGCTTTTCTTTTTCTCACTTTCCTCTGTTCATTAAAAATCTCTCCCTTTCTATACAACAACATTTCTCAGCTATTCTGACTCAGCTCCTGCCTTCTGCTTTAATTATACCCATTTTACACATTTGTTAAGCTACATTTGCTTAAAACCACTTTTTCTTTCCAAATCTGTCCCTGTTGGGGTTGTGATAAATTCTGCCTGTAATGCCAGGTTGCCTGACGGCTTTACTGGCAAGAGGCACTAAATTGTTTTCATATTACCGGCGAGTTCTAAATGTGTGATTCTCATTGTGTTGTGGATATTATATAGGCCTACACTTCCTATTTGTTTTAAATGAGACTTTATAAACCTGCTTGTTACTGGGAAATGAATTTGTCAAAGCTGTTTTTTTTATTGAAAGGGTAAGTGCATTTTATGTAACTTTTATGATGTTAATAATATTTACCATCCAATATTAAGTTAAGCTAAAATAATGTGTAATATCCCAGCAGAGGAAAAAAGAATATATTCTTTTCCTATTTTTTCCATCCTTAGAGTGAGATCGCTCACACAACTTCTCAGGTTAAGAATATCTCATGTATCATAACTTAACCCTTAAAGACCCAAACAGCCAGTGGCGACTAAACGCAATGATCTAAACTGTTTAATAGCTGCTGATCCACTAATCCTATCAATTCATGTAAATAATTGGTGTAAAAGACAGTTTTTCTTCTTCTTCTTCTCATTTGGACGTCTCAGAGTCTCCGTAGTTACCATGGAAACACTGTCATCTTCTAAACATTGATTCTCCAGTAAAACTCATGGAGTTGGATGAATGACAATGGATGGAGATACTTGGTTTATGTTCAGTTAATGATAGATTTTACTCAAAAAAAGTCATTTTTTCTTCATTTTTTTCTGCTTTTAATATAATTGCCTTTGAAATTAGTCGTACTTTAAATACAGGAACATACCTGATTATCACTGAAAAAGACTTAAGAGAACAATATTACAATAAATTGCAATAAATCACTTAAGAAAAGTTAAATATACAGAAAGATTAATTTGTTAACTGCCACAAAAGCAGCTCTGGGTCTTTACGGGTTAAATGCATTTTTCTGCCTGTATGAAGCAGAAGTTGCATCATATTTGTCATTTTTAACAGTTTAATTTGACTGTGGCAAGACTTTTATTCAGAAGAAATTAATTTTTATTTTATTTTGGCAGGTTTTCTTTTGTTAATACAAGATAATTTGCTTATATTTAAAACTATCTGGCTTTTTTAGTGTTGCTTTGCAGTGTATTTTGTGCGACTCTTCACAGCACTCCATCATGTCGACCTTTTGGTCTCTTGCTAAATCTAACAATCGTTCAGTGTTGTTGTTGTAATGATGTCGAGACTCTGCGAAGGCAGAAAAAGAGAAAAAAAAATCCTTTAAACCATCTGATACAAACAAGTTCCCAGTGGCATTCCTCCATTAAGCGTGTTCCCCACACACACTCTCAAACGCACACTCACACGGACACTTCTACAGCAGTCCGTCATCATCTGTCATCATAGAGTCGCTGTCACGCCAGCGAGGCCTCTGCAGCAGCAAGTTGGCTGTGGGAAATGAAGCGAGAGATGGGATCTGAGATGGGCCATGCGTACGCTTTTCTTGAATTTAAGTGAAATTCCTGCTTCTGTTTTTTTTTTTTTTTTTTTAGCAAGTCCTCTTTTTATTGCCTATCTGCATTCATGTGCCGCTGTGTGTCACTGTGCTTGTTGGTGTATTTGTATTGTAACATCCAGGTCTCTTTGTGTCTGTGTGTGTACCAGACTAAATGGATTTAGGCAGATGATGTAATAGTTTCTGTCCCCTTGTGCGTCGCTCCACATGAGCTAAAGGCTGATGTGGAGTTCAGTGTGTGGCCAACACACCAGTGCACAGTGTGGCACATTCACCACATGCAAAAAAAAGAGAAAGAAAGAAGTACTCATTTTGGCCAAATAACCATCCTTAATTTTTTAAAGTGCAGCATTAAAATACTGAATTTCAATGTCAGGATTCTTAGAGAGACTTTGTGTAAGTCAACAGCCACACTAGAAAGAAGCCAAATCCAACCAAATGGTCTTGTATTAAAGGAGTGTTACCGTATTTTCCTATAAGTCACAGTTTTTTGCATAATTTGTCCTGTGACACTGATGGTTTGGTAAATGTGTTAGCATGTTGGCTAGATTTTTCTTTCTTTCTTTTTTTTTTTATAACACAAAACAACATCAGATCTTTATCTTTATACTTATTTATTTATTTTTTAAATTTGGACTGAGAGGAGAGAGCTGCAGATGGAAGGAATTTTGTTGCCTTTTTTACCCTGAATTTGACTTGTGTTCTCACTCTCACTGTTGGGTTATTACACAAACCATTCTCTTCTTTAATCTAAAAGCAAATTATGAAGACAAAGTTGGATATTAAGTATTTTCTTGATACTTGATGAGGCTATTTTTTTTAATTTTTTTTTTGCATATTTCTGAAAATAAATCTATTTTACTTGAAATATATATATTTTAGGGTTTAGGGTAAACTCAAAACTCTGAAAATGAATTTTATTGCCCATAACATTTTTTTTTTTTTTCATTTCATGTTGTGGTCCTATAAATAATAGTTACAATGACATCATCGACACTGATATCACTTATGCCTTTGGGTGAAATACAGGAAGTCTTTGGTCCCGTTTCTTACTGACCTGCTGTTCTGCTCTGCTGCAGTGAAAGATCTAAACGTCAAAAGTGAAATCTAACCAGTGATGCTAGAGCCATAGAAATCCTTACAGGCTTATAGCTTTCTGCAATGAACCCTAATACCTAAGACCAAGAGTGCAGGGTTTTGTAGTTCGTGCAGTGCGATGAGCTCAGGCAGACGATTAGACCATATTAGATAAGAGAGAGAATCAATTGACCTTTGCTGCTCCCATTTTCTACAGAGTAACGCATAACATTTCTGTGACCGAGGGAGGATGATGCCGCTGTGTGGTATTATGAACGACTCAGGCTTTTTTTAGAAGGGTTTGAGAAAATGAAATTCAAAATGGATGTGCCTCTCATGGTAAAATAATAATGGAATAATAAAAGCCAAAGCGCTGATGGAGAAGAGCCGACGTCATTGTGCTCTTTGTGTCTCGGCCTGTGTGTGTTTGTGCTTTGATTCAGACGGCTGCACTTATTCCCAAGAACAGATATGTCACTATCTTGACGAAAGTACACACTGATCTGAATGAAAACAAGGATTTTTTTTCTTTGTCAGTTGACCTTTGTTTACACAATGGACCACTTTACACTGGAAGGTGTTTAGTATTGTGTACTTTTCTATGTATTTAGTTTCACCGCAACACATTTGTGCTCTGTTGACAATTCTGCAGGTAATACACAGGCTCTGTTTACACACACAAAATATTCAAGAGTGACTCCTTAAAGCAAATGGTGTTTAGAATAATAATAATAAAAAAAACCTGTTGGTGTTTTTATTCTTTCAAAAAGTTTAAAAGCAGACGTTTTTTCTTTTGACACATATTATGAATCTATGTTAAATGTACAATTCTCCTAAAATCTAAATAAAATCATAACATGGAACATCCCCTTGTGGGAATAATAAAGGCATATCTTATCTTATCTTATCTTATCTTATCTTATCTTATCTTATCTTATCTTATACACCCTGGACCTTTCACCAGAGATCATCATCACAGAAATAACAAACACAGACCATCTGCTGGTTTTCATCAATGAAAACTGACGCAATGATGAAAACTAGCATTGAGAAAACATATTCGTTAACTAAAATAAATAAAAACTTTAATTAAAAAACAATAACTAACTGAAATTTTATTGTGTGCTAACAAAACTAACTAAAACGTATAAAAGTTTGTTTGTTTTCATCTTTGTCAATGTCTGATTGATATGAAATCAATTTATTTTGCTCGAGCCATTGTAGCTTGCGGCATCGTACAGCACTTCATGCCATTTAGATTCAGTCTCTTGTCCCCACTCTACCTGGAAACATAGAGACTTAATCAGCACCAGAGTCCTGTTTGTGATTTCTTTGAAAAAAAAAACTGACACCAACACTTTAGAAAATAACAAAAACTAATAAACACTAGCAAACCTTCTCTAAAAATGAATTAAAACAAACTGATTTAGAGGGAAAAAAGGTCAAAACTAAGTATAACTTGACTATAATGAAAAATCCAATAGTATTGTGACTTTGACAGAACATTTCCTTAACAACTGCACACAGACAGGCTTCCATCAACTGCCGCTGGAGTTGAACCCACAACTTCCTTGTTATGAGTCAAAGGTGCTGACCACTGCACCACTTTGCTGCCCTCTGACCAATGTGCAAATAAAAACACCACACACCTGAGTCACTGAAGCAGCCTCCAACTTCAACATGACCTATATGACCATGATATAGTGATTTTCAATTTGTTTTTAATATTTTCTCTCTTCATTTGTGAAGATCAAGGTTAAATATACCAAAGCAGCTGAGCTTTTACTGGTGATAAGATGGAGTCAACTGACACCAATGTAGAAGGTACTTCACTATTTATTTTTTTTAAAACTTTTTTATTTGTTGTTGTTGGTTTAAACCTAGGTGTTAAATGTCACTTTTTTGTGGTTAATAGGTTTAAATTAAATTAAGGTTTGTCAGTTTGCTATTTGATGTCACTTCCTTTGCCTGCCACTTCCTATTTAAGTAACTTCAGAACTTCCTAAGTAACTTCTTCAGAGCTCCTGTTTGCCACCTCATGGTCAGATCAAAAGCAGGTAATGCTGTTTGCAGGTCAAAAACCTTTTTGAACGTTTCAAGATGCAATGGTGGAAGTGTGTGGAAATTGACAGAATGGTTTTTTTTTGGATGTTTTGTTGTGTTCTGCATTAGATTCTTACTATATCGCTTTAAGTTGGTGTATAATGCTTGTGTCCTCATAATAGTTACACTGATTTTGGATTTTTATTCCTTATCATGCTGCATTTAAGGACTTGAAGTGTAAAAGAAAAAAATCCATTTAGTCTTCAGTCTGTATTTGTTCAGTTTATAAATGGCTGCACACTTCAATCTTCACCTTCAAATATTACATCTCTTGGCATGGACTATATTTGATATTTTTTATGGAACACACTGGCAGCACACTGGTGGGACCTCACCTGTCTGTAGCATCACAGGAGTTGATTATTTCAGCGTATTTCCCAAACAGTCTCCTGCTAATGAACAGGTAGGAACTCATGCTGAACCATGAAATTTATGACAGGTGTGTGCAATTAATCTTAACTGGAACACTAGCACTAGAAAACTTCAAAGTCGAAGACATTAAAAGGTACCTGTAGTGAATTTTCATTGCTAGCTGTTTCAAAAGATCAGACTTAACACTAACAGTTTTATTGTCAAATACTAAGTAAGTGGTCACCGACATGTTGCCTCCTTCATGGGCTGTTCCAGAACTAGTCGTGATGTAGATTCAAAACCAGACTGAAAACCCATTTGTTTCAAACAGCCTATTGTCTTTGACCTTTTTTTTTTGTTTGTTTTTATGTCTTTTATTGCTGTTTTAATGCTTGTCCAGTGACCTTGAGTGTTCAGAAAGGCGCTTTCAAATAAAATGTATTATTATTTTTATTATTATTGATTTTGTCTGATGAAATGGACTGCTCACTGACCCCGTGCAGCAGACAACAGACTAAGATGACACATATCATCCACTGCTACACTGCAAAACAACAACAACAAGCAAGAACACATGTTTTCCACTCAGTCTCACTTACTCACTGCTGTTTGTTTACTTGTACTTTATCACCTTGAATCAACATAGGTACGTCACTTCTGGTTGGTGATGGCAGCTCCTCATAACATCTGCTCCCACATATAATCCATGTAAGAAAAAGGTGTCGTGTTGCATTTATTGTGGGTTTTTTTTTTTCTGAATTTGCGCCTCTCTTGCTTATAAATAATACACAAAACACAACTAATTTCATTGACATAATCAGTACAGGTAGACTTAAAGAATATTTTTGTGTCATTATTATTATTGTTTTTGCTATTTTTGTCTGATATTAATAGGAGGATAGGTGTCCGGCCCAATCTGTCCAATAGAAACCTGTTCATCTTATGTGTGTCTGTGTGATGTTTATGGACCAAAGGTAGTAACGGTACACACCAACAAAGCTTGAAAAATCCAATCTCACATGAACTCTTGAAAGTCTTTTGTGACCTGCGGTTTTCCTGCAGCCTTGTGTCCAGGATTGCATTGCCATAATCTCCTGCTCCATGGGCCATTCTACCATTTGAGTAACATATGAGGGCTGTTTGCTTCCTTCGAATGCTTTCAACACCCTCCAACCCCTCCTGCTGGGGGAATATGCTTAAGGCAGAGAGCGTGCAGGCCCCCACAGTGACTGGGATTACAGGCGTGTGCACTGACAGGAAGCGCCGTGTGAGTCTCTATAGCGCTGTGTGTGCGCATCTCCATAAACCAATGAATACGAGAGCGAGGATGCTGATGCGAGGATAGAAGAATACAAAGCAACCAAATGAATAAAATATCAAGCCTCTGAAAACACAAAGACAAATGATGACAAATGTAACTAAGATCTTTAACTAGAGCAACTTTGTATTTGCTTTAACAATGTGCTTAACTCATTAAGACCCAAACAGCCAATGGCGACCAAAACCATTAACTGATCTAAACCGTTTAAATAACAACTGATCCACTAATTCTAAATAATTGGTGTAAAATGCAGTTTTTCTTCCTTTTGTTGTCATCAGATTTGACCCATTTGGACGTTCAGAAGCTCCATAGTGAACATGGAAACACAATCATCTTCTACAGCATTGATTCACTAGTAAAACCCATGGAATTGGATCAGTGACAGTGGATGGACACGCTTGTTTCATGTTCTGTTATTGGTATTTGTGCTGCTTTAAAGGTCAAGAATGAACCCGACACGCTAAATATCCAGATTTGAAGGCAGTGTGATTTAGGAGGCGTACATCTTTAAACCAGTGTTGCGATGTGATGATTTTCTTTGGAGACTTCTTCAGGACATGACAGATCAGGGCTGAGTACTTTTTTGGATAATTGCAAATGTTATGATCAAGGGGGAAAATGTGACAAGATCTTTGTTGCTGCTGAAAAGTCTCTGCAAATTGTCGTGTCGTTTGTCCTCATCTTGCACATCCTTTGAAAGTTGATTATATTTCAGAAGACGTGCATGTTTATGCTTCTGTGCCATGGAGCTCGGAGATAGAGAGTAAAAATTAGGATGAATATGAACACAGATGGCACTTTAAGAAAAAAAAAAGAATATGCATGTGCTGTATTTAAAGTATATATTTAAAATGTATTGCTTTTAGTTTTTCTATTTTATTTACTTTTGGCCTTTTAGTGTGACACTGTACAGCACTTTGGCCAGTCCTATCTGTTTTAAATGTGCTATATAAATTAAACTTACTTACTTTATTTCAAAGTTATTTGTAGAGATGTAACGATATGAAAAATTTCATATCATTATTTTGACCAAAAGTATCACGGTTATCATTATTATCACAATATTGTCAAAATGTGCTTAAACACACAGTGAAATAATTTTACCATGGTGTATATTGAAATAAAAAAACAAGTACAATGTATTTTCTGTTGGCAGAAACACGGACATTTATACAGAACTGAAATATAATATTTCATGCATTCATTGACAGAACTCCATAACAGATGAGTGTATCAGGAAGATTCAGGTACAAGTGGGGTTTTATGTTAATGTTCTTTTATATCTGAGTCAGAAAGGGGGGGGAGTGGACATGACGTACGTACCAATGGGTCTGTTTTGGTGCAGATATATGGAAATGTGTTTGAGTCTTCCGTGCATTAGAATAAATATATCAGCTTGTGGGTTTTATGTGTCCATATGTCTACTGAAGTAACACAGGACGTGTCCCCTGCTCTGTTTATGCTAGACTGGCTGACCTACCGAGTGCCCCAGAGCTAGTCACATGACCGTTGTAGCCAGTCACATGGGACCTTGCCACAGAGGGGTACAGATGAGGCGCCATGCTGTCTTCTGCCTGCCTCCGTGTTTATCTTAATTATGGCATCATTGCATATTTACTGCCTCGCTGATATTTTTACCTGCGTGTCTGCTCTGTTTGCTGAGCCTCTGATCTGTTTGAGCTAATAGGTGCACGGAGGGGGTGTGGAACTGTACTTATTAGAACGACTGTCAAAGGTAAACTCTTCATATGAGCAGACGGTACACTCCTATACTGCTTTTAATTGTTTAGGACTGATCCAAATTGTTCTATTGTCAAATAATAACAGTATAAGAGATTTACCACAATAACTAGTCTTTTTTTTTTTTACTTCATAGTATTTCTTAACCCTTTTAAAGTCCTCACCAAGAAAAAAAGCAATGAAAACAAATTTTCTTCATATTTTTTATTTTTACGGTTGAGATGTCACTTCATAGTAAACGTGCAGTTTCAAGAATCTGCATAGATTTTTTTATGCATTTAACTGAAATAAAAGATATTTCTATGTATATGTAACTCTTGCCTATGAACATAAAACTCAAAATTTGACTGAAAATCCCATGTACGAGTGGGTACATTTACATTTTTTGTGAATGTACAATAAAGGACAATCGAACCATTTGTTTGAGCATGTTTTTAGACAACATTCTAAAGTTATTTCAATATATATAATGATATTATATCAACATTTATCACATGAACA
>JAPSES010077557.1:1154-28482 GCA_029822895.1 Maxillicosta whitleyi | reverse complement strand
AGGACAATATGAGGGTGATGGGGTTGGAGAAGGAGATGGAAGGAGACAGAGAAATGTGGAGGAGAGGAATCCATGGAGCGGTCAACCCTCGCTAGCGGGGAAAACAGCCAGTATAGAAATGTGCGTGTCTGTGACTTTAATTTAAAATATTCTGTTAAAGTGACAGAAGTCATTCATTTTAGGACACTTCATGTTTCTGTATATATGGCCTAACATATTTGGATACTGATACTGTTGGAAATAACATTATAAATTCCTGATGTTTCCTGATTTTCTGATGCTACAGGACACATGATAGCTGTTTAACTTGGTAAGAGGTTAGAGTGTTGCACATCTCCAGCCCTGATATGAGAAAATAGGAGGTACACTACCATCTTGTGGACAATCTGAAGTATTACAACAGTAAACCAAAATAAGAATTAGTTGGATAAATACTTTTATATTTTTGTTGCATGAATAAAATCAGTCGTCACTTGGATTTTTAAATCAGAAAATCACATAACTTGTAAAATGATAACAATAAAGACCACAAAAAACTACTTTCATTTTCCATTGCCATCATATTCATTAAGAGTTTGAAGCAGAAATATGAGTTCAAGCAAATTAAAGTCAGGTTTATGTTCAATTGTTGCCATTTTGTTTAGTTTTAACCCAATTTCATCTGTTTTTGTATCAAATATAAGCTCATATTTTCAGGTCCCACGTTAAAAGCCCTGTTATGAGAAAACAGGAATCACAGTGCCCTCTTGTGGTAAACTTTAAGTATTACAACACAGTCAACAATAATAAGGATTATGGTTTCCTTATAATAATAAGGATTAGGTCGATGAATACAGCATTATAAAACTTTGTACTTCACGAATTAAAACGGTCTTTGCTTAGAAGTATTTTTTTTATGAGAAAATAAGGTAGACTGTGACAGAATTGGTCCTTATCCACTTCCTTCTTGAGACCGGACTGTCTGAAATGTATTATTTATTTGTTGTTGTTTGTATATTCTCATATAAATACCTCTAAGTGATTTTTTTTTATTCATGAAGCACAAAAATATGTAATGCAGTATTTAGGGCCAATCCCTATCCTCCTGATCCTGATTATGATTGACTTTGTTGTAATACTTAATAATGTCCACTAGATGACAGTGTAACTCCCTTTTTCTTATTTGAGGGCCTTTAACGTGGGTCCTGAAAGTAAAATTAAACAAAATGGTAACTATAGAGACATAAAACTGACTGTAATCTGCTTGAAATCATGTTTCAATCATGACATTTTTTATCTTCAAAATCTAATCTAATTAATGAGAGAAAAGTGAAGTTCCATTTTGTGTTGGTGTTTGAAAATATTTCTCTTTCTTTTTATAAACTGCCTGAATTTCTCATAAAATACTTCAAAATGAAATGTTTTTATTCACGAAGCACAGAAAATATAAATATATGTGGCAGCATTTATTCTTTTCAGCTTAATCCTTATTATGGTTGAGTTGATTGTAATACTTAACATTTTCCACACTACAGAAGTGTAACTCCTGCTTTTAACATGGGGCCTGAAAGTAGGAGTTCATATTTGATACAGAATGAGATCAAATTAAGTGAAAATTAAACAAAACGGGAACAATTGAGACATAATCTGCTTGAACTCAGATATAACTCAAATAGAAACATGTATATTTTCTGCTCTAGTTTTGATTAATCTAGAACATTTAAAGGGAAAATGAGGAACGCTTTACAACTTTTCCACCTATAATGTAGATTGTATCCTTAAATACTAAACCCTGATGTTACATGTCTTGTACAGTAGGTGGCGGTATGCAAATTATAACGCGCGTTGCAATTCGCCAATATAATAAGCGAAGAAGAAACCAAACACAAAATAAGAAGTAGAAGAAGAAGAGTTGTTGGTGTTACCTTAGCTCGTCTTATGTGAACCGTGTCGTAGAAAATAACCTTTGTTTGTCACTATGTGGGGAAAAAATGGTAAAATGTGTGAAATGCAAAAGCTGAGGGCTTCGGTGGAGCAGATACTGACTGCAGCTGCTGAGGACCAGGAGGACCCAGAGCCCCCCCACATTAAAGAGGAGCAGGAGGAAGAGTGGATCAGTCAGAAGGGAGAGCAGACAATGAAGCTTACACTACTGTCAGGTTAGCATCTGAATACACAGATGAATAATGATATAAAACAAAAGACCAATGTGACAAAGTTTGCACCACTAATTGAACACCAAGTAGATTTAACAGTACAAGTATTATTTCTTTTTCTATAACTTAATGAACGAGACAAAAAGTTACATTGTGATGTAATGATTGTGAATTTTGTCTTACCTCTGCTGTTTTCTGATGATAACTTGGTTTTGTATAAATGAAGCTTTTGCCATTACCTAATCCAGTGATTCTCAATTTTTATTTATTATTTTTACAGTGGAGAGTGACCCTGAAATATCCATTTTTAGCCAAGTACCCTTTACTCTCTCTTCAGCATTTTTAATTGGAACAGTTAGGCAAAATTTGTTCCTGTGCCAAAGGAGTGGTGGTAAACCAACAACGTGTATTTAACAAAACTTTATAGCCCAATTTTGTGTCTAAAATATAAACTGCAAAGTTCTATCTTTCATTGATGAGATAAAATAAGTTAAATGGTCATTAATCAATATCATCAACAATAAATAGCTGAATTATGCAAATTAGCTAGTCTTGAATAATACAAAATAAAAATGTTCTTAAAATGTTACCAAAGCTTAAACAAGATGACTGACAATAATAATCTACAAAAATAAAAATATTTATACGAAATAGTGTCAACTGTATTAAATGAATGTTTTTGTGTTTTAGATTTTAACATTAATTTTCATTGTTTATTTTATATTCAGAACACGAAGACTTAATGCATTTTAAGAAAAAAATTTAAAATTTCAAGTACCTCCAGACTTCTTCCAGGTACCCCTTGGGGTATGCACACCCCCATTTGAGAAAGACTGGCCTAATTAATTGTTTTGCGTTGGGTTGAAATGATTCCCGCTAGAAACATATGGGCCAGGGTTTAACAGCATGTAAAAGTATTTCTTTGTGTTTTAGAGTGTCCTACACTCATCCAAAAGCTGTGGATGATGAAAGAAGAGCCCCCCCTGGAGCAGCAGGATAGGAGCCCCAGTCTGGACCCAGTGAAACCAGAGCCTCCCCATACCAAGGAAGAGGAGAACCTGTGGACCAATCAGGACCAATCTGATTTCACAGAGTTCACATCCACTGCTGTGAAGAGTGAAAATGATGAAGACGAAGCTCAGTCCTCACAGCTTTATCAAAGTCAAACTGAGGAGACCAAAGAGGAACCAGAAGATGGAGGTGACTATGGAGGATCAGAATCAGACAGCATCAAAAACAATGACTTCCCTATGAGTGATGTAGCATGTCAAACAACAAAACAACAATGCACTGAGGATGATAAAACATGCCGGTTTTTGTCGGTGTCAGAGACAGTTCACACAACAAAGAAGCCTTTCTGCTGCTCAGTTTGTAAGAAATCTTTTGTGCATAAAAGTAAACTTAAGAGACATATGTCTGTTCATACAAGGGATAGGCCTTTTAGCTGTTCAGTTTGTAAGAAAGGATTTACACGTAAAAGTAATCTGAAAGAACACATGAGAGTTCATACAGGAAAGAAGTCTTTCAGCTGTTCAGTTTGTAAGAAATGTTTTGCTCTTAAAGGTACTCTGAAAGAACACATGTCAGTTCATACAGGAGAAAAGTCTTTCTGCTGTTCAGTTTGTAGTAAATGTTTTGCACGTAAAAGTAAACTGAAAGAACACATGTTAAATCATACAGGAGAAAAGCCTTTCAGCTGTTCAGTTTGTAAGAAAGGTTTTGTGTATGAATGTTATCTCAAGAGACATATGTCTGTTCATACAGGAGAAAAGCCTTTCAGCTGTTCAGTTTGTAAGAAATGTTTTGCACATAAAAGTAAACTGAAAGAACATATGCCAGTTCATACAGGAGAAAAGTCTTTCTGCTGTTCAGTTTGTAAGAAATGTTTTGCACGTAAAAGTCATCTGAAAGAACACATGTCAGTTCATACAGGAGAAAAGTCTTTCAGCTGTTCAGTTTGTAGTAAATGTTTTGCACGTAAAAGTAAACTGAAAGAACACATGTTAAATCATACAGGAGAAAAGCCTTTCAGCTGTTCAGTTTGTAAGAAAGGTTTTGTGTATGAATGTTATCTCAAGAGACATATGTCAGTTCATACAGGAGAAAAGCCTTTCAGCTGTTCAGTTTGTAAGAAATGTTTTGCACGTAAAAGTAAACTGAAAGAACATATATCAGTTCATACAGGAGAAAAGTCTTTCTGCTGTTCAGTTTGTACGAAAGCTTTTGCTCTTAAAGGTAATTTGAAAGAACACATGTCTGTTCATACAGGAGAAAAGTCTTTCTGCTGTTCAGTTTGTAAGAAATGTTTTGTGTATGAATGTTATCTTAAGAGACATATGCCAGTTCATACAGGAGAAAAGCCTTTCAGTTGTTCAGTTTGTAAGAAAGGATTTGCACGTAAAAGTAAACTGAAAGAACATATGTCAGTTCATACAGGAGAAAAGTCTTTCTGCTGTTCAGTTTGTAAGAAATGTTTTGCTCTTAAAGGTAATTTGAAAGAACACATGTCAGTTCATACAGGAGAAAAGCCTTTCAGCTGTTCAGTTTGTAGTAAATGTTTTGCACGTAAAAGTAAACTGAAAGAACACATGTTAAATCATACAGGAGAAAAGCCTTTCAGCTGTTCAGTTTGTAAGAAAGGTTTTGTGTATGAAAGTTATCTTAAGAGACATATGTCTGTTCACACAGGAGAAAAGCCTTTCAGTTGTTCAGTTTGTAAGAAATGTTTTGCACATAAAGGTAATCTTAAGGAACACATGGCAGTTCATACAGGAGAAAAGCCTTTCAGCTGTTCAGTTTGTAAGACAGATTTTGCCTACAAACAGCATCTTAGGAGACATGTTAACTCACACAGGAAAGAAGGCTTCCATCCACAAAGTTTAGAATGAATACTTATCCACTTCAGATAAAACATTATACTCTATACAAGGCAGTAAATTTCACACAGCAATGAATTTGAATCCAGATGAACATGGAAGAGCAGAAACTGATGAGCAGACTGAACAGGACAATGATGTACTTCCAAGTGATGCAAGATGCTAAAGTGATTGTTTTGTATTCCACAAGTTTTTTTTTTGTTTTTGTTTTCTCCAAAACTGCATTTTCAAATAAATGGATTTCATCTTCAGCCATGGTGTTATTTTATTGACTTTTAATGCAGTATTTGTAAAGCCTTTTTCAATCCCAAACTTGTTTCCAACAAGGATTAGAGAGATCAGCAATTAATAACATTCTTAATTAAGAATTCTGGTGAGTTTTGAGTTTGCTAATGTTGATAATATTACTAATACTACTAATAATAATAATAATAATGTTTGCTAATATTTCTTTCTTTCTTTTTATAAACTGCCTGAATTTCTCATAAAATACTTAGAAGTGAAAGTTGTTTTTATTCATGAAGCACAAAAATATAAATATATGTGGCAGCATTTATTCTTTACAGCTTAATCCTTATTACAGTCGACTTTGTTGTAATACTCAACATTTTCCACACGACAGCAGTATAACTCGGCTCTTAACGTGGGTCCTGAAAGTATGAGTTCATATTTGATACAGAATGAGATGAAATTAAGTGAAAATTAAACAAAATTGCAACAATTGTAGTATCCTTAAATACTAAACCCATATTGTTACATGTCTTGTACAGTAGGTGGCGGTGTTCACCTTTTAACGCTGGTTGCAATTTGCCAATATAATAAGCGAAGAAGAAACCAAACACTAAAAAAAAAAAGGAGTAGAAGAAGAGTTGCTGGCGTTACCTTAGCTCGTCAGATGTGAACCGTGTCGTAGAAAGTAGCTTTTGTTTGTGACTATGTGGGACAAAAGTGGTAAAATGTGTGAAATGCAAAAGCTGAGGGCTTCGGTGGAGCAGATACTGACTGCAGCTGCTGAGGAGATATTTGGAGTGTTTAAAAGAAGTATTGCAGAGATTGAGGAGAAACTCAGTGATTCCTCAGAGTCAGAACACAATAAAAGAAACCAGAGACTATCAGAGACTGTGCACCAAACAGGTTTGTTTACCTCAAACTGATTTTTTTTTTTTTTTGGTTTTAATCTGATTACGGACTTATGGACATTCGTTCAATATTGAGCGACGTTATAGTTAAACATCTACATTCTTCTTCTGTTCATGATCGACTGTTTGTTTATTGTTGGACAGTCACGTTTCTTGTTAAATAGCTCAGTGAAAATCTGATTAATCATAGCTGTTATTGTCTGTGTTTCCCACTGGGTCATGCAGACATTCTGATTCCCTCAGAGCAGCAGGGACATAGCCCCCATGTGGACCGAGAGGACCAAGAGCCCCCCCACATTAAAGAGGATCTGGTGGAAGAGTGGATCAGTCAGGAGGGAGAGCAGACAATGAAGCTTCTTCTACTATCAGGTTAGCATGTGTTCTGTCTGTGTTGTTATGGTAATCCTACATGATGCTTGTAGCAATGGTATACAGTCACTCAAATCTGGTGCTCATGGCCCAGTGTTCTGCATGCTTTAGATCTTTCTCTTTTCAACCACACCTGAAAGCCATTACATTGTTATCAGGCTTTTGCAGAGGTGGGTGATGAGCTGATTGTTAATTCATTAAGGTGTGCTGGAAGATGGAAACATTTAAAACATGCAGGACACTGGGCTATGAAGACTTGATTTGAGAACCTCTGATTTAACTAGAGGAACATCAGCTAAAATCTCAATAAACCAACTGTTGGACAATAAAACACAATCCACATAAGCTGTTAAATGAGCATATATTGAAAACAAGTCAGACCAGAATTTATCAATGATTTTATAAAACATAAAAGAGCAATGTTACAAGCTTTCCACCACTAATTGAACACTAAGTAGATTCAACAGTACAAGTATTATTTCTTTTCCCCTAAAACTCACTGAACGAGAAAAAAGTTACATTTTAATGTAATGATTAAGAATTTTGTCTTGCTTTTGTTGTTTTCTGATCATAATTTGGTTTTGTATGAAAGAAGCTTGTACCATTAATTAAAGCGCTGTACCTACTGATCTGTTATGTCACACAACACTTCCATCATGTAAGTCCTCCCCTCCCTCCTACCTGACCTCTGAGGCTTGTTTATTAGGCAGAGATGTCATCTAGCAATGTGCTTAACTACCTCTGGTTACTGTATGACCAACACTATCAAATTCAACCTCAGAGTTGCATTTGAGAACAGGGTCAATGACTGATTCACAATAAATACTGAGGCTTCTGCAAGTACCGATGCTAATATTCACATTGATAACATTGTCCTTAATGCTACAGCTAAATCTGAAGCAATTGCTAATGCTACACACTTGGTTTATTTACATTAACAGCGACGTTCCTGCTGATGCTAGCACTAAAGTTAATCTTCATTGAACAAATAACATTCAGAACCTGGTAGATTTCTTTTATATTTTAATTTTCCACACTCTTATTGAGAACATTTTAAGATTACAAAAAAACCCCGCCAGACTGTACAGTATAGTTTTAATCCATTGTTTTGTGTTGCATTCAAATGTTTCCCACTAGAAACAAATTGCCCATGGTTTAACAGGTTCCAAAGTCACCTCTGACTGATAATGATTGACAGATGTTTTTAATAATGATTGTAGACCTGATGCACTGTCATTCATCATATAAGGTACAGAAGCAAAGGGTGTGACTGACTGACTTGGAACGAAAGTTAGAATATTTAACTAAAACTAAACAAAAGTAAAACTGTTAGCTCAACTTTAATAGAAATGCAAAATGTGATATCTGAGATTTAACTGAAACTGTGAGGCAGTGTGAGTGAATAGAGCCTGAAGACACTGAGCATTTATTGGACACATTTGACACAAACATTGAATTTTGTTGGTCCAGTCTCTGTGTATGTTAAGTAAATATGCTCATTAACAAGATGAATGTCTGACCTTTGGTGACATCACTGTGAAAATATGTTTGATTTAAGTGTTTCTTTGTGTTATAGAGTGTCCTACACTCATCCAAAAGCTGTGGATAGGGAACGATGAGCCCCCCCTGGAGCAGCAGGACAGGAACCTCAGTCTGGACCAGGTGGACCCAGAGCCTCCCCATACCAAGGAACAGGAGAACCTCTGGACAAATCAGGAGGGAGAACGGCATCAAGGACTAGAGGAGGCTGATTTCACAAAGTTCCCATCCACTCCACCTTATGTGAAAAGTGAATATGATGAAGACGAAGCTCAGTCCTCACAGCTTCATCAAAGTCAAACTGAGGGGACCAAAGAGGAACCAGATGATGGAGATGACTATGGAGAATCAGAATCAGAACCAGAACCAGACAGCATCCGAAATAATGACTTCCCTATAAGTGATGTGGCATGTCAAACAAAACAGCAAAATCAATGCACCAAGGATGATAAAACACGTAAGTTTTGGTCAGTGGACACATAGTTGAGTCCACACAACAGCGATGCCTTTCAGATGTTCACTGTGAAAGAAAGGTTTTGTGTTTAAAAGTAAACTTTAGAAACACGTCAGTTCACACAGGAGCGAAGCCTTCTTTCTGTTAAGTTTGCAACAAAATTTTAAATTCACTACCATTTTTTATGTGACCCTCTAGCTAATGCTGAAGCCTAGATGGTTTTGATGGCTTGTAATGGGGGCAAAGCAGACAATGAAAAAGCCTGAAACATGTCATGCAGCGCTTGATGGCAAGGTTTCCAGAAGTAGAAATGATGGAATGGTGCATCTACATCAGACCAAAAAACTTCAGCAGTAATAAATTAATTTGGTCGTCTTTGGATGTCTTTAGATCTATATTGGCCTATGCTGAAATATAGCATTTTATCAATCAGTACTGAATTGATTCTTCCTAGGCGCAGTGATCTCATATTTGGAGTCACACCAGCCAATCTTTTCTCCTCTTTTTGTTTACAGTATGTTCCAGACCACAGCACATGACCTACCACAGGAAACATAGTTGCCCATTGGTATGTTTACTTAATTTAATTTTGTTGTTGAAACATTTAAAAATGTTCTTGTGCCAAAATAATTGGATTGCTTTTTCTTCTTTTTCTAGTCCAGCTCTGATGAAGACTCTTGTCATATGGATGAATCTTCCTCTGAAGACTCGATGGTAGTTTCTGGACAATCTAAAAAAGATGAAAGTCAGTCTAGCAGTCTGTTGAAAGTGCCACAATGTCAATCCACGTCAACTGTTTCGAAGTCCTTTAAGAGGAGAAGGAGTGCGCAATGTGACATTCACTCCAGCTCTACTCAAAACCGCATACCCGATGCAGCGTCTGATGATGATGACTACACTACCGCAACCAATACCGGTGTACTTCACATCTTACAGCAAACACCAAAAGAGTCTTCTGATCAAGGGACTCCCACTGATGCTGTGCCAAACCCAGAAGACACTTTTTGTACTTCGAAGAATTACTGTTATGTGTGCAAGAAACCTCAAACAAAAATTGCTCGTCACCTTAAAAAGCATGAAAACACTGAACCAGATATTGCTGCAGTATTTAAGCTCCCGAAGCACTCCAAGGAAAGGAAAAGGTTATTAGAAAAGCTGCGAAACAAAGGCAACTATGACCATAATCAAGACGTCATGGACAGTCAGAGTGGAGCACTTAAACTGAAGAGAAGGCAAAGCAGATCAAACTTCAAACTAAACGCCACCACATATGTGCACTGTGCATATTGTAAAGGTATGTTTGTCCGCAAAGAGCTGTGGCGCCACATGAAGAGATGCCCTTTAAAAACTGTTTCTGACTCTGAAGCACCTAGAAAGAGTCAAGTCCTGGTTTTGGCTGATATTGCAGATTCTACATTCTCTCACACTATTTCACCAGGTGTATGGAAGATTTTGGGAAACATGAAGGACGATGATATTTGTTGTGTAGCTCGAAGTGATTTCCTCATTCTGCAGATGGCCCAGTCTCTTTACACCAAGTATGGAACTGATCCAACAAAATATGAGTACATCAGGCAGAAGGTTCGAGAAATGGGTAGACTCCTGCTTTGTTTGAGAAAAAATCACTCACTATTAAGTCTTGAGGATGCTCTAAAACCAATCCATTTTGACAAAGTCATTGAGGCTGTGAAAGATGTGGCTGGTTATGATGAGGAGAATCACAAGTACAATACGCCAAGTCTTGCACTAAAATTAGGAAATTCACTCAAGAGGATTGGTAACATCATTCTGTGTCGGGCCATCGCAGCAGAGAATGATGATATGATAAAAGCAGCAGAGAGATTTAAAAGCCTGTGCTCAAGTGAATGGGAAGAAGTTGTCTCACAAACTTCTCTTGGTGCTTTGAATAAACAGATGTTCATCAAACCATCTACCATACCATTCACATATGACGTGCAGCTTCTCAACCATTTCCTGGAAAAGAAATCAGATGATGCTTTCGATAAGCTGGCAAAGCATGAATCTTCTCGGACCTACACTGATCTCGCCAGAGTGACCCTTGCACAATTAATCATCTTCAACAGACATTCTGCAGGAGAAGTCTCAAAAATGACACTTGAGTCATTCATGAAAAGAGACCAGAGTGAGCTCTATGAAGGCATAGCTGTTGACCTCTCACCATTTGAGAAGGAAATGTCCAAGCACTTCAGCAGTGTTGAAATTCTAGACAAGAGAGGGAGAAGAGCTGCTGCTTTCTTAAATCCTGACCTTGTCAGTGCAATAAACCTCCTTGTGGTCAAAAGAGATGCGTGTGATATAGACATGGACAACCCCTTCATTTTTGCAAAACCGAAGTGTTCAGTCACCAGTTACTACAGAGGACAGGACTGCATCAGGGCTTTTGCAAGTCTGTGTGGGGCAAAGAACCCTGAATATCTCCAGTCAAGACACCTTCGTAAACATGTGGCAATGATATCCCAGATTCTGAACCTTAAGGATAATGAGCTGGACCAATTGGCTAACTTTTTGGGCCACGACATTCAGGTTCACAGAGACTATTATCGATTACCAGAGGCAACAATAGACATTGCAAAAATATCAAAGTTGCTACTGGCAATGGAGACAGGATCAGACAGATTCCAAGGAAAATCTCTTGATGAAATCGATGTTGAAGGTATGTGCGCCGTTATATATTATGAATTTTTTCTTTACTCTCACCTCTTCACTCACTTTTTTCACATCCTCACTATTTCTTTGCTTCCTCTCATCCAAATTTGTTCATTTCCTTATCTTTACTATTTCTCTTCTTTTAAAGAAATCATTTTTCTTTTCTATGTCTTTGTGTCCTCTCTTTACTGCTTCATTCTTTCACATCCTCTTCTTCTCCACCATAATCTTCCTCCTCGTTTTCTCCTTCAACTCCTTCTCTTCTGTTCTTATTTATCTCTTCCTCTCCTGCTCTTCTTTGTCGTCGTTGTTGTTGTTGTGGTTGTCGTCTTTGTCTTTTCTTTAGGTTTTATTGGATGTGGATGGTCTTCAGGTGAAGAAGTGAAGACACACAGTTTAGTTTTTATACCAAAACATCCTCTCCTGAAGATATTCTTCCACATATATACCATTAAGATATTCCCAGTCTCTGCCTGCTCAATATGATGTAGTTTATTAAAAATAAAGTCTCATCCTTTAGTGATTATCCTTGAATTCTTACTATATTTAGGAAATAAATGAACAAATCTTGTATATATGACGCCTGTTGTTCAAAAAGTATAATTAAGGAGTTTCCACATGTTTAGATATTCTTTAACTTCAGTCATGCAGTACAGATGTGATTTAATGACTTCATTTGGTCAACTGGGAGATGATGTTGTGATGTTTCAAAATCATATATTGAAATCTTGCATGTTTCCTATTTTACCTCAAACTAAGAACCATCTGAGGTTGAAACATATCAGTCATGAGCACATTAAAAAAGTTTGTTTCTTTTTTTGATGTCAATAGTTTGGTCTCTGCTTTTCTCCCTCTCCTCATCAGGCTGCACCAAATGCACACGTTCAGTGTTGATGACACATCTTCAGCTTGAATATTTACATGAGCTCAGGAGGTAGAGTGGGTTGTCCAATAACCGAAGGGTTGATTGTTCAAATCTCGCTCTGTCCTAGTCATGTGCCGTTGTGTCTTTGGGCAAGACACTTCACCCGCTTTCCCTCCAGTGTCATTCACGTTGATGTATGAATGTTTGGAGGGGCTATATGGCATGAATTAGCAGCCACGCTCCAGTCAGCCTACAAATGTAGTTTACTACCAACATAGTGTGAATGTGAGAAGGGAATAATGGATCAATATTGTGAAGTGCTATAGAAATCTAAATTATTATTATTCCATGATTCCATGTTATGTAATGGTGTGGCTGCACCAGCAGACAGAATGCAAAGCCATTTTTAAAACAATAAAAGTTGTGATATTAGTAGCACCATTGCTTAATGTAATGAAGTAAAGTTTTTGTTTTTTCTTAAATTCTGCTCAAGTGAGATTAAAAGTATGCTAAAGCTACTTCAAAAAGTAAAACTTACCTCAAAAGGTTACTGAAGTTTGTGTTTATAAAACATTCTTTTCTATAGGTGACTTGGAAATGACTCTGGATGTAAATGCAGCAGAGATAAGTGAAGGCGATGAAGACTCTGATCCTGACCATAGAGAAATGCGTATGTAATAAATAATATTCTCTTGCACCTTATTTTACACTTTATTTGATTGGAATGTGGATCACACAGAATACACCAGTCATCAAATATTTAATGGCTCAAGAGTTGTTTCTACACTTTTCCATGTACAGATGATCTAAAAGAAAAATACAGAAAAAGTTCAATGTTATTCATCCATTCAGGAAGTGTAAATGGTACATTCCAGATCAATTATAAGTAAGCTAAAACTTTCTAAGCATGTGTTTTTTGTTTTGTTTTGTTTTAGATAATTCTAGCCTACAGCTACACACCTCAAAATGTTTGAATATTGCATTTCTAGTTTGAGTAAATTTTAAGGATTTCTGCTGTGTAATTCACATGGATCTGTCAGTCAGGTTCAGTACACATGACCATAATCATGGGGTAGACTACTGACTAGATAGTTGTCCAGAAGACACTCAGTGACATCCTCCACAAGGAGGGTCAACCACAGAAGATCATTGGTCAAAGGGCGGGTTGTTCAGAGTGCTGCATCAAAGCCGATTCATGGAAATTTGACGGAGGGACAAAGTGTGGTGGGAAAAGGTGCACAAACAACAGGGACAACATCAGAGTTTTACTGGGAGAAGGATAACTTGATCTTTGCCCAATAGTCCCAAATCCTTCTGTCAGAAGAAAGAAAGTTTTGCATTTAATTTGTAAAACAAGGTCCCAGAGTCTGGAGGAAGAGTAGAGAGGCTCCGAATCCAAGCTGCTTATCGTCCAGTGTGAAGTGTCCACAGTGGGTGATGGTTTGGGTGCCATGTCCACTGCTGGTGTAGGTCCACTGTGTTTTATCAAGTCAAAAGTTAATGGGACATCTACCAGGAGATTTCAGAGCAGTTTATGCTTCTGTTTGCTGACGAGCTTTATGAAGATGTTTTGACATTCTTGATGCTCTGACTCCAGCCTCGGCCCGCCCTGTTAAACTCCCCCAAGTTCTTATATTGGTTTTGCTTATTCTTCTCAAGGCTGTGGTCACTTCTGTTGTTTGTGCACCTTTTGTTGCCACACTTTGTCCTTCAGTCAACTTTCCATGTATCTGCTTTGATCCAGCACTCTGAACAGCCAGCCCTTTCACCATTGATCCTCTGTGGCTTACCCTCTTCTTGGAGGGATTCAGTGAGTGTCTTCTGGACAACTGTCAACTCTGCAGACTCCATCATGATTGTGGTAGTATTTAGTGAACTGGAATTACTCAAACTTGAAATGAAATATTTTGAGATTTCAGCATGTTTTTTTTGTTTGTTTGTTTTTTTTAAAGCTATATCTGTATCCAAATTAAGATTTAAAAAGAAATGCTTCAAACATTTTAGTTTACATATAATGAGTCTAGAATATACACAGATTTCACTTCCTGAAAGAACTGGGAAACAAAATATTGAACTTGTTCATCACCACATTAAAATTTTTAGATGCCTCTGTTTATACTCATGTTATATAATCTTCTTTTATCTACTATTTATTAAATGTTTTTTTGATTGTCAGAAACAAATTAGTACTATTTGATAATGATTCTACTTATCTGATGGGAAATTAATGTATAATGTATTTCAACTGTTGCATTATTCCAAAGGTAAAGTGACTCTAGCAGAGGCAGAGAGCTCCAAAAGCATGAGCCCGAATGTTTCTGGTGAGTTTTTGAATCAAGCATCCTTGACTATGATCCTGTTCATGTTACACCAGGCCCATAAAGAGAGAAACGTTTACTGGAAATTCTTTGTGTTGGTAAGATTAACAATGGAATAGATTGAAAATAGTCTTCTCTTAAATAGCTTTCTCGTGTATGCCAGCTTGTTGTGATTTTAGAAATGAAAGAACATAGAAGATATTGTGAGGAGGATACTCAGTCAGTAGGGGCTGGTGAAGATTCTATTCATCTGTTGTGTTTGAGGCAAGATACACTGGAGTCGTGTGGCCAGAGACGTAAAGATGGTCTTCTGTAATATGTCTTGTCCATGTTTAAGAGTTTATGAATGTGTCTAGGAAAGCACATGCCCTGGACTTTTGAGTTGCAGCTAAGGCAGAGCACTGATGCTCCGATTAAGTAAAAGCAATCAATACTACTATAGCAAGTTTGTATTCACACCAGAGCTTATTTGATCCTGTTAAAATGGACCCTGGTGTGATTGCAGCCCATTTGGGTTGGTGTGAATGTGTTCAGTCAAACCCTGGTGTTTACCGATCAACCAGCAGGAGACTACTTGAAGTAGGTCTTGGTCTGCTTCTAAAATCATTCGTTCAAATAAAAAAAAAAAACTGCACCAGACCAACTTGAGAACACACGCTTGCATTATCATACACTGAACCTGAGAAATTCATGGGATTTACACTGTGGAAATACTGATTTACCCAAACTTTAAAATGAAATATATGATATTATGATAAGATTATAGGACATAATTATCTAAATTATAATAATAAAAAAAGCTTGACATATTTAGTTTACATGTAATGAGTCTAGAATCTAAACTAAAAATACTGACCTTCTCCATTCAAACTTTTTCAGATGGACCTGTATATGTTCAACTTTAATATGCTCCTCATGATATTCCAGGCCTGTGAGGAGTGCAACCTTACCAGAAAATGGTAAATCAGGAACTGACTCAAATTATTAATTTTTCTTTAGGAAGAAGAGAAATTTCCATGGATGAAATGGAGAGCTCTGTAGGTAAGTAGCTTTGTCTTTTACATTAACTGTTGATATTTCAAAGTCATGTTGGAGCTAAATTGTGTCATGTATTTGAACGGTTTGATTTTTCCATAGGAGGAAGCAAAGTGACCCTTGTCGAGGCAGAGACCTCCAAGGGTACATTTAGAACTGTTACTGGTAAGTTTTTGATTTCAAGCACCCTGGAGCTCTAGATGAAACTAACATTTATTTGCACATACACTGGCTTTTTCTTCTATTTTATTAAGAGATGTTTGGGTTTTTTTTACATTGAGATACATTAAAGATAATACAAGATGAAAGTTTTGCCACATTGATTATTTCAGATGCATATTATTCCAGGCTTAGCAACATCTTTCAATACTAAAGCCAGTTATCAGGTTGTCAGTCAACAGGAACCATATGCATTCTTTAGGAGCAGCTCAATTTTCTAGTTTAATGTGGTGTAATTTTACATTGAATGTAAAGTTTTGCAAATATTTTATTAATCTGGAAACAAACTAAAACATTTATGCTGTACTTGGGTGTATTACTTGTTTTCTCAGAAAGAAAATTATATTTTGTTGTGATTTTTGCAGTTCCCAGTCGAAGGGCGGCTGTAAAACGGCGATGGAGCGCAACCGAAATCGATGCTGTAGTTAAGCATTTCAAAAGCCACATTTCGAACGGAAGTCTCGCAACAAAGGCAGAATGCGAGGAGTGTAAACGCGCAGAGGATCCTGTTCTACGAGAAAGAACAATTCAGAATATTAGAGACTTTGTGAGGAACAGAGGGTTGATGCTGAAAACAAAATTTTGAAGGGGGGATTAGTGTCTATTTTCCCATAAATTTGGTTTTGATCAAGACTAACTAGGGCTTACTAATGAGGGAGAACAGCTTCATGGGCTAGAGGAGGCTGATATCACTAAGTTCCCATCCACACCACCTTGTGTGAAGAGTGAATATGATGAAGACAAAGCTCAGTCCAGAATGTAAACCACAACATCAATGCACTGAGGATGATCCACTAAGTTTATAATGACTACTTTTATAAAGATCAAAATCCAGTTTCTTATAAAACATGAAAAATCCATACAAGGCAGTAAAATTCACACAACTGTGAATTTAGATTCAGATGAACATAGAGGAGCAGATCAGGACAGTGATGTACTTGTAAGTGATGTGAGACAAAGTGATTTCTGATCTTTTGTGTTCTGCGAGTTGTGTCTTGTTTTCTCAAAAAGTGCGTTTTCATATAAGTGGGGTTTTTTTTATTCAGTAATGGTGTCATTTTATAAGCTTTTAATTCACTGTTTGTAAAGGCTCACCTTTATTTATTCATTCATTTACATTTACATTTTTCCAAAATAAATGTTAATCACAAAGTCTTTTATATGTGAAGCTCCACTTAAGATGTATATTGTACTATTATTTCTACTACTACTATTCTACATTATCACCTAATGATGTTTCTGCATTCCAATTGGATCACCTTCAACACCAAAAAGAAGTAAATAAACCTTGATGCAACCTTGATTTATCTTCAGCAGAGGGTGGTGTTTATAAGAAAAAACCCTTTATGCTTCCAAACACCCATCTATGTTTTCAGGAAAAATCCTTCTAGTACAGAAGACCTGCCAAATAAATATCACCTAGTGACATTAAAAACTCAAGAACATCATGCAGTTCATATTATCAGCTTGTTTTCTTTGTAGTCATAGACTGTAAAATATCTTGTTAAAATGAGAGGTCACTCATTTCAGTGCAAAGTCACTTCAGGACATTTCATGTTTTCTACGTCACCCCCTTAAATATATAGCTCTGAAGATTCAGCTTAATGACATTTTACTTGAGTATTTCAGTTTTCTGCAGGTTTGTACTTACAGCATCCAAAATAATGACCTCCCTATGAGTGATGTGACATGTCAAACAACACAACATCAATTCACTGATGATAAAACATGTAAGTTTTGGTCAGTGGACACACAGATAACAGTTCACACAACAAAGGAGATTTTCTGCTGTTCAGTTTGTAACAAAGGTTTTGGACTTAAAGGTAATTTTAATCAAGATATGTCAGTTCATATAGGAGATAAGCCTTTCAGTTCAGTTTGTAAGATACATTTTGCATGCAATTCTGAAGTTAAGCGACATATGTCATACAACAGAGAAGCCTTTCAGCTGTTCATTTGTAAGACAGATTTTGTGCTTAAGTAATCTTAAACATATGTTAACCCACACAGGACAGAAGGCTTCCATCCACTAAGTTTATAATGACTACTTTTTTAAAACTAAAAATCCACTTCAGATAAAACATGACTATACAAACCAGTAGAATTCACACAATGAATTTAGATCCAGATGAACCTGAAGGAGCAGAAAGTGATGAGCAGACTGAAGGCTGATCAGGACAATGATATGCTTGCAAGTTATATGAGACATTAAAAATTATCTCTGAAATTGTTTTATATTCTAGATGTATATGAATCAATTATTTGAAAAAAAAAAAAAAAAACCTAAATAAACTGAAATATGAAGAACCAAACAAGCGATGATTGTATGTGAAATTTTCAATGTATTGATGCCTGGTTAAACATCTGACTTCATTTTTGTTTATTTTATTTCAATTTTTTTTTTTTTTAAATAATGTTTTATGCAAATACTGTTCAAGTTGATGTCAATGCTCAGTCTGGGGAAAAAAAGTGTTTCTCTATGGAGACCCTTAGAATTGATTAAAAAAGTTGAGAGAAAAAAAAAATCGAACACTCTGGTCACGTGGATTGGCAAACCAATCAGTATACGGCTGAGCTTCTCTCCTTGTGCGCATGTGCCCAGACCTACTGGTGTTTGTTTAGCCTTTAACTTGCCAGCACTCACTGTTTGTGATGGCGTGTGGGGGAAAAAGTATTAAAATGAGTGAAATACAAAAGCTGAGAGCATCGGTGGAGCAGATACTGACTGCAGCTGCTGAGGAGATATTTGGAATATTTACAAGAAGTATTGCAGAGATTGAAGATAAACTCAGCGTTTCCCCAGAGCACAATGAAAGAAACCAGAAACTACCGGACTCTGTGCACCAAAAAGGTCTGTTCACTCAAAAAGTTTTAATGCTGGAACGTTTATTCATATTTTATAATATGAATAATAGCAATTTCATTTGGTAAGACACAGTATGCATACTTTTGCACTGGGCATATATTTTTTTTGCACAAGTTCCAACAACTTTTTTTTTGTTTGTTTGTAAAAACAAAACAAAAAAGGTAGCTACTTGTAAAAACTCAAGAAAGAAACCTCAAGTTTCAACTATTGTAATTACATACATTAACAGAATCAGCTTGTTTTATTTGAGTGCAAGTTCTCAACTCTCAAAAGCAAACTAATCTATGTGCAATAAAACATAAAGGTACAACTGACAACCTTATAACAGCTGTTTAAATTACTTGGACAAAAAACCTTTGCATATACATACACAGAACAGTCAAACATTTAGCATTCAAACACAGTAAAGATAGAATAGGATAAATATCCTGTCAAAAATAAATATCCACATACTTAACGAATGTATATTTTGTCATCTCAAGTGTCTCAGTTCATACTACAAACTTATAAATGGCAAAAGTGAATATGGATCAAATCTAACCACACATCACATGCTTACAGTGTGTCACTTAAAGCCATACTCGCCTCCATGCGCGATGGAGAAACAAGTTTCAAATTGTCAGCAGAATACTCTCTGTGAATCATCCCCCACCGTATTTAGGTAGCTCAACTCGACAGGACACTTGTGTATGCGGCTTTTGCCTTTTATTTTTTGTGTGTCAGTGGGTTGGGGTCAGGAGGACACTGGTGACAGGTTGATGGACTCTTGACCCCACGTACACGTTGGTTGATTGACTGCGGATACAGCCAATGGTGATAGCACTATCTCTGCTATAAACTGAAAGTCATGTTTGGAGAAAAGTGATTACTGAGCATTTATTGGACACATTTGATACAAACATTGAACTGTGTTGGTCCAGTCTCTGTGTATGTTAAGTAAATATATACATTAACAGGAAGGACTTCTAAGAAGATCATCATTGTGAAAATATGATTGATTAAAGTCTTTGTGTTCTAGAGTATCCTATACTCAACCAAAATCTGTGGATAATTAAGGAAGAATCCTCCCTGGAGCAGCAGGACAGGAGCCCCAGTCTGGACCAGGTGGACCCAGAGCCTCCCCATACCAAGGAAGAGAAGAACCTGTGGACCAATCTTGAGGGAGACCAGCTTCAAGGACTAGAGGAGGCTGATTTCACAAAGTTCACATCCACTCCACCTTCTGTGAAGAGTGAATATGATGAAGATGAAGCTCAGTCCTCACAGCTTCATCAAAGTCAAACCGAGGAGACCAAAGAGGAACCAGAGGATGTAGTTGACTATGAAGGATCAGCATCAGACAGCATCCAAAATAATGACTGTTCTATAAGTGATGAGGCATGTAAAACAACACAACATCAATGCGCCCAGGATGATAAAACATCTAAGTTTTTGTCAGTGTTGGACACACAGATGACAGTTCGCAAAACAAAGAAACTTTTCAGCTGTTCAGTTTGTAACAAAGATTTTATGTATAAAAGTAAACTTAATGAGCACGTAGTAGTTCATACAGGAGAGAAGCCTTTCAGTTGTTCAGTTTGTAAAAAAGGTTTTGCGCAAAAATTTAATCTCAATAAACACATGTTAGTTCATACAGGAGAAAAGCTTTTCAGCTGTTCAGTTTGTAACAAAGGTTTTGCACGTAAATTTGAAGTTAAACAACATATGCCAGTTCATACAAGAGAGAGGCCTTTCAGCTGTTCAATTTGCAAGAGAGGTTTCGCCCATAAACAGGATATTAAGAAACATATGCCAGTTCACCAAAAAACAAAAAAAGAATAAAAAAAAAGAAACGTGAGAAGATACAGTGGAGCTCTTTTGTTTTCACTATTGAGGTTTTTTTTTTCTTTAGCAGTAAAATCTATCTTTGCTGTGCTAGTGTGTGCATGTGTGTGTGAATGGTTGTCTGTCTCTCTGTGTGGCCCTGCGATGAACTGGCGGCTCATCCAGGGTGTACCCCGCCTTCTGCCCGTAGTTGCTGGGATAGGCTCCAGCCCCCCGCGACCCCGAAAGGGACTAAGCGGTTGAAAATGGATGGATGGATGGATGGATGCCAGTTCACACTGGAGAGAAGCCTTTCAGCTGTTCAGTTTGTAAGAAAGGTTTTGCACTTAAAAGTAATGTTAAGAGACATATGTCAGTTCATACAGGAGAGAGGCCTTTCAGTTGTTCAGTTTGTAGGAAATGTTTTTCCAGAAAACAGGATCTTAAGAAAGATAATGTAACTCACAGGAAAGAAGGATTCCATCTACTAAGTTTATAAATTTTTTTTTTTTTAACATTCGTAGAGTTATCCAGAGGTGAGAACTAATGGAGTACAAGTACTTCGTTATTTATCTTCTTATGAAGGACCGATTTTGCTGGAGCCGGTGCCATTTTTGAAGGCAGATCATTCTGGCTCCATCAGTCAGCTGCTTCACCTGAAGAAAAACCAAAGGAACAAAAAAGGCACCGCATACCTACAGGACTGAGTAAAAATACAATCAGTATAGAAAAATTCATACACAGAGACAGACCTATTATTATGACCTTCTGTTATAACAGTCTTCAATTTACAAATCTGCATTTAATGAGTTAAAAAGTCTTTAAAGGGTATTAAATTTGATATGCTAGGTTTCAACTTTAAATGTGGGAGGTAACTGTCCAAGCTGCAAAGGAAGTAACGTTGGTCTACTGAGTTCCACCCATTCCTACCTAACAATTCATATTGAAATAGGAACCAATTATCACTAACTTTCCAGCCATCAGTGAGAAATGTCTCACAATGGGGAGAATTGCTGGATGTTGGAATAAATAAATACATTGTCATGAGTCGTGTATTTTCCAATATGGCTGTGAAATGGGCATTAAATTTTGTTCCAAGTACTCTTAAAAAGTCTTGCATTTGTGGAAATCTGTAGGAACCCTGGTTTAACAGAAGCGTGAAACTGCCATTCTTAAATTTTTTTTTTCTTCTTTTTTTATATAGTCTACATTTTATACCCTGTATGTTCATTTGTATTGTACTGATGTGCTTCTTAGTCTGGGCTCCCTTAAAAAAGATTTTATTTCAAGGGATCTGGTCAAATAAAGGTTAAAAAAGTCACTTTACGACATTTCATGTTTTCTAAATTCATTCCCTTACATATATAGGTCTGAATATTAAGTTTAATGACATTATAAGGGCAGATACTTGTACACAAGTATTTCCATTTTCTGCAGGTTTATACTTACATTCTACTCCACCTCAGAAGTAAAAGCTGGTCATCCCCTGCACCAGACTCGAGGCCACCAGTGACCGAGCATTCCACGCAGCTGCTCCGTCTCTATGGAACAGCCTACCCAACACCATTCAGAATGCTCCTTCACTGGCAATGTTTAAACAACACCTTTAAACCCATCTCTTCTTGGAGGCCTTTGGCTGCTAATCTCCACAGGCACACACGCCTACATATGCACCCACTCACATCTACACACACACACCCTGTAAAGCGACCTTGGATATTTTGAAAGGCGCTATACAAATCTAAAGTATTATTATTATTATTATTAATAATAATAAATACTTTACTTTTCCCCACTTAATTTGTGTCCTTTTCAGACTACAGTATCTCATCCCCTTTATGTTCAGTGTGAACCACATATGTTCAAATGTGTTTTTGTATTTTTTGTCATGAGGAAGTGATTTTTTATCGATTGAGGTCAAAATTCTTCCCACACAAACTCCCCATCAGCTGGAACATACAATACAGCACTTCTTTGTTATGTTCATAGTTATGCATCGTTCCAGTCAAAAAACGATGAAAAAAGAATGACTCAATAATAATTAATGCTATTTTGCTAAAGATTGACAAGGACTATTTTACTGCATACAGCATGTTTGACTTATTAAAAAAATTGTTTTTCATGGCACGGTTAAGATCTCATTATGCTCATGCGCTCAGAGATGCCAGCTTTAGTTCAGCTGCGAAGATTGATGGAGACAAATGTATTTGTTAATGAGTTTGTGGGGAGAAAAGTGGTAAAATGTATGAAATGCAAAACCTAAGAGCCTTGGTGGAGCAGATACTGACTCAGGCTGCCTATGAGATATTTGGAGTATTTAAAAGAAGCATGGCAGAGATTGAGGAGAAACTCAGTGATTCCTTAAAGCACAATGAAAGAAAGCAGAGACTACCAGAGGCTTTGCACCAAAGAAGTTTGTACACCTCAGACTTTTTGTTTTAAAAAGGTTTTCCCAGGATTAGAGTCTTTATAAGCAACATTTCAACGTTGAGCAACGTGAAAGCTAAACTGACCTTCTTTTGTTTTTATCTACATACAATTTTCGTTCAAGATCGTTTGTTGTGGGACAGTGATGTCTCCCATTGGGAAATAACTCACTGAAATCGGCTTTGTCATAGCTGTTATTGTTAGCCATGCTGCTTGTATGGTATACATTCACTTAACTAGATGAACATCAGATAAAATCTCATCAAAACTAACTTTTGGATAACAAAACACATTTGGCACAACACACAGTTACATGAGCAAATACTGAAAACAAGTCAGACCAGAATTTATCAAGCATAATTTCATAAAGCAAAAGACAAATGTGACAAACTTTGCACCACTCATTCAACAGTGATGTTTACCGTTGTGAAATAGCTCCCTGAAAATCAGCTTTGTCATAGCTGTTATTGTCTGTGTTTCCCACTGGGTCATGCAGATGTTCTGATTCCCCCAGAGCAGCTGGGACGTAGCCCCCATGTGGACCAGGAGGATCCAGAGCCCCCCCACATTAAAGAGGATCAGGAGGAAGCGTGGATCAGTCAGGAGGGAGAGCAGACAATGAAGCTTGTACTACTATCAGGTTGGCATCTGTTGTCCTGTCTGTGATACAGTGGTAATGCTCCATGATGCTTGTGGCAATATGGTATACATTCATTGATATGCATTCGAGTTTTGGACAACAAAACACAATCCATTCAACAACCAGAAATGAGCAAATATTGAAAACAAGTCTGACTACAATTTATCAAGAATAATTTTATAAAACAAAAGAGTAATGTGAGAAACTTTGCACCGCTAGTTGAACACTAGATTCAACAAGGCCATGGAAGGCAAATATAATTGTATAGCAACGTTCATACACAAGGCAATTCAAAGTGCTTCACAAAGGAATAGAAATACGTACATGAAATTACCAAGGACAATAGCAGAATTAAACAAACGGACAGTGCAGAAAAGATGCTCCACTCTGGCCCAGAAGCTCAACCTGTCAACAGCGTCTTTGTGGACTGCTGGAGATGGAGACTTGGACTCGAGTCGAACGCAAGTCAGTACACAGCAGGGGTGGAGGAAGTACTGAAGTTTAGTACTTAAGTAAAAGTACCATTACCCAACAAAATATTTAATTAAGTAAAAGTAGAAGTACTACATCAAGAATCTTACTGAAGTAAAAGTACTAAGTACTTACTTCAAATTTTTCTTTTAAGTATAAAAGTGCAAGTAATCGAGCAATGTCAGTCTGTGGACTGTGTCATTATGATAAAGCAATATTATGTGTATTGAAAAGTTTGGTGTCAATATTGTGTGTGCGATTTTTCATGCAAGATTTAGACAAAAAGTAAAAAAAAAAAGTTTTAAATGAAAAGGTGTTAATATAATGGAACGAATAACAGCACCAATTTCCAAAATGTAAGGAGTAGAAACTACAGACAACTGCCACAAAATGTAGTGAAGTAAAAGTAGAAGTATGCATTATTATTTTAACTTAAGCAAAGTACAAACACAAAACTTATATAGTAACGAAGTAAAAAATGCTTTGTTACATTCCAACACTGGTAGACAGTGACTTGAGACTCACCTCGAGTCTTGACCTCAAAAGACTTCAGACTCGACTCGACTCGACGTTCGGTTCTCGTGGATAATCTTTTTCTGTTTCTGTTGCAATAATAACAAAGGCTCACAGGTCTGCCGGGCTGAATCGCATTTAATTTTCAAAGCGCATGCGTCATTGCCCATGCACCGTGTACTGCCACAGACCTGAATGTAAACAAACAAACGCAGTACTGCAAGCTCGTCTACGTGTCCCATTTGTCGTATCCTTTGGATGTGACGTCTAAACACAGACTTATAGCATATCTATCTCTACGTGTGGCATCTGTCTAATTGAAATAAAAGATGGCAAGTTTTATGCCTACAGTATTATCATAGAACCAGTTCTTCTCTCAGAACCCTGTGATTTCAGATACTACAAATGAATATAAAAGTTTGCTGTATCATCCCAATCTTAGTTAAACAATTAGTAACCTAACCTATTTCACATCCTGTTCATGTACAGGTTTACACAATGCAACAAAGCAAAAAAAAAAAAAAAGATGACAGCAGGGAAGTAAAGTACAGGTATATAGCCATCCCATGGTTGGGGTCAGTTCAATTTAGAATTTTATATCAACATTTAAACACTGCAACACATACAAAATCTTATGCTATCCATCCAGTCAGTAAACTGAAAGTGTGAAATATTACAGTTAATATTATTGCTAGGAAAAATACAAGTGTTTTTTTTTTTTTAAAGAAAAGCTTTTATTGTAGTGTTTTTTTCATACTCTGTCAATGTTGCTATTTGATGACAGGGAGATGATAACATAGTACAGCTTTGTATTCCTAAGATACAGATATGCTACATACTATACAGATATGACTTGAGACTTGAGGTCAAAGACTTGTGAGTATCTCTGTGATCAGCAGGTTAACCCTGTCTGGACAAGTATTATTTCTCTTCGGCTAAAACTCACTGAATAACACAAAAGTCAAATTTTGACATAATGATTAGGAATTTTGTCTTACCTTTGCTGTTTTCTGATCATAACTTTGTTTTGTATGAATAAAACATTTATTGGACAAATTTGACACAAACATTGAATTCTGTTGGTCCAGTCTCTCTGTATGTTAAATAAATATGTACATTAACAGGACAAGCTTCTAACAAGGTGAATGTCTGACCTTTGGTGACATCATTGTGAAAATATGTTTGATTCAAGTGTTTCTTTGTGTTCTAGAGTGTCCTACCCTTAACCAAAAGCTGTGGATGGTGAAAGAAGAGCCCCCCCTGGAGCAGCAGGACAGGATCCCCAGTCTGGACCAGATGGACCCAGAGCCTCCCCATACCAAGGAAGAGGAGAACCTGTGGACCAATCAGGAGGCAGAACAGCTTCAAGGACTAGAGGAGACAGATATCATTAAGTTCCCATCCACTCCACCTTGTGTGAAGAGTGAAAATGATGAAGACAAAGCTCAGCTTCATCAAAGTCAAACTGAGGAGACCAAAGAGGAACCAGAAGATGGACATGACTATGGAGGATCAGAACCAGACAACATCCAAAATAATAACTTTCCTCATAATGTGGCATGTAAAACAACACAACATCAGATGACAGTCCACACAACAAAGAAGCCTTTCAGCTGTTCAGTTTGTAACAAAGGTTTTTCACGTAAAAGTGATTTTAACAGACATATTTCAGTTCATACAAGAGAGAAGTCTTTGAGCTGTTCAGTTTGTAATAAGGGTTTTGCACGGAAAGGTCATCTTAAGGAACACATGTCAGTTCATACAAGAGAGAAGCCTTACAGCTGTTCAGTTTGTAAGAGAAGTTTTGCGCGTAAATGTGAAGTTAAGCAACATATGCCAGTTCATACAGGAGAAAAGCCTTACAGTTGTTCAGTTTGTAAAAGGGGTTTTGCACGGAAAAGTCATCTTAAGGAACATATGCCAGTTCACACTGGAGAAAAGCCTTTCTGCTGTTCAGTTTGTAAAAGAGATTTTGCACTTAAAAGTAATCTTAAGAAACATATGTTAACTCACACAGGAGGTAGTAAAAAGCAGTAAAATTTACATAACAATGAATTTAGATCCAGATGAACAAGGAAGAGCAGATACTGATGAGCAGACTGATCAGGTCAATGACATAATTGTAAGTGATGTGAGACATTTAAATGATTTCTGATGTTTTGTGTTCAACAACTTTTCTTTTTATGTGCATTTTCAGATAAGTGGATTTCATCTTCAGTCATGGTATCATTTTTTTTTTTACTTTCAATTCAATGTTTATAAAGCTTCACCTTTATTTCTTCATTCACATGAAAGTTTTTCAAAAATAAACAATATTAACCACAAAGTCTCTTATATGTGAAGCTCCATTTAAGCTATCCATTGTATTATTATTTCTAATACTACTATTCAGTGTGTGCTTGGCCAGATAGGTGATGTGATGTCTCTGCATTCCATTCGGATCACCTCCAACACCAAAAATGAGTAAATAAACGTTGACGCAACTTCGTTTTATGTCCAGCAGAGGGTAATGTTAATCAGAAAAAAAACTTATACACACAACAATGTAGTCGGGAAATTTAAACATTAAAAACACAAGAACATCATGCAGTTCATAATTTTTTTTTTCATAGTCATAGACTCTAATTAAAATATCCTGTTAAAGTGAGAGAGGTCATTGATGTTAGTGCATAGTTGCTTTAGGACATTGTATGTTTTCTAACTCACCCCCATAAATATATAGATCAAAGATTCAGATTAATGACATTTTAAGGGAAGATACATGCACTTCAGTATTTTCGGTTTCTGCAGGTTTGTACTGTAATTCTATTCCACCTCAGAGGTAAACACTTTGCTTTTCTCCACTTAATTTGTATCCCCCACAGAATACAATATCTCATCCCCTTTATGTTCAATTTGAACTATGTATCTTCAAAGGTGTTTTTGGATTTTTTTTTTTTTTTTTTTTTTTTTTGTCATGAGCAGAAGCAATTATTATTATTAAGCTATTATT
>JAPSES010077553.1:0-28485 GCA_029822895.1 Maxillicosta whitleyi | reverse complement strand
TTGTTCAAACTTCTTGCTGCTGTCATCCTTATGTCATTTTCCTCTTTCTTTATGGAACGGACCCAACATTCATTTATCCCGTAATAGCGCCCTACAGCCGCAGAGCTTCTACCTTCATTCAGCATGTCCAGAAGTTTAACTTTTTCTGCCATAGTTCACATCTACCTCTTCCTTTTGGGCGCGTCGTCAGGTGCCTTTGCTGGTGCAGAATGTTTCGTAGACATTGTGGGCGGAAATTTGTAAACTGCACTAAAAAAAAAATCTGCGATACAGTGAGACCGTGAAAGGTGAACCGCGTTATAGCGAGGGATTACTGTATACGAAACTCAAAGTTCCGCAAATGTTATCATTCCTGTAAACTTTTTGAAAACTGAGCAATTAAAACACAGCCTCTTTAACAATTTCCCCATGCAAAATTGCATTTCAAAAGTCAAACTCTCTAGAGCCATCTATTGTCTCTAAGAATTTATATTTTGCTTCTTTCCACTTTTCTTGGTTCCTTTTAACTATTGGTTAGATTTTTAGGTCATTACGTCCTGTCTGTTTTGTGGAAGTGTCTTGGAAGTTTTGTGATTACAGTTACATGGATGGGATACTTATGAGGATAGGAATAAAAAATAAACTAAACAATGGACAGCTGTGTTTGATTAGAGCCATAGAGCAGAGGTCCACAAGATTAAAATCAGAGCAATAACAAGTGGCCAAGATGAGCATAGAAATGTTTTCCTTTCAGTGTACAAAATGATGAAATTCACACTTTATATTGGAGAGGTTGCACTAAACTTCATATCTTTTCTAATTTTTTTTTCAGGTTGTCTAAACCGGAATTTTGGCAGAGCTATCGTGTTTTCCATCGTTATCCTTCTTTTTATCATTGTCATCATCATCCTGATCATATGTAAGTTACAAAGTCATGTCTCAGTAGTCTTTCCTCATAATCTATTTAATTTATTTTGCCATTTTTATTTAACTAATGGAAGAGCTCTGTCAAAAAGGGGAATTCGATACTAAAACTGTAGCTTCAAAAGGTTCACTCACCCATATTAATGTAATTATTTAGACAATGATCTTAATTCCCAAATCAAGGTGAAATGTGTCTTCTCACACATCAATCTATGATTGTATTGTATGTTGTTCACCATCACAGTGACATCTCATTAACCAGGGGCCCTGAAATGAACACTTGCATTTTCTCTAAACTTCTCTAAGTTCAGTTGTTTACCTCAGCTTTACAAACTGTGTTTACAGGATATCGTAAAGCAATGAAGGCTAAAATGAAGAGAACCAGAACATGCTCCAGACAGTCAACCACCAGGGAGCGTCTTCACCTTTGAGCTCCTCTATCAGCATTGACCAGGCCACAGCAGCACATGTGGTTACACACACAAGTGGTTGAAAAATCAAAGGGATAAAAATGTAAAGTGTCGTAGACTTTGATTGGAATCTTTACCTTACTTTTTTTGTCTGTCACTTCAACATCACATCATTTTCAGTGTTGGAGCATCTGATTGACCCTTTTTAGTCAGGACCTTCTTCACTCCACCAAGTGGATGCATGGATGGATAGATCAGGCATGAGAAATTTCAGCGTTTCTGCGATTTTCTGTGTTTTCAGTGACCCACATCCGCAGGAATAAATTCCTTTCTGCGTTTTTCAAATATCAGTAAAGTCCTAGGTAAAACCGCTGAAATCAATGTCTGAATAGAAATTTTACAACTAATAAATGACTGAAAAGAAATATTAGCAGTCAGACCTTTAACCTAGACATCATACCCACACGATGCACATGTACGCTGTATGTACATACATCAGTCAAGTGTTATGGGACATATTTGGAACTGTGCCACACACTATGATGATGTCAATGAAGGCGCACGTGGAACTGTCAAACTAGTTCTGCCGTAACTTTGTTGTGTTGTCGGACTCTGATGGTTGTGAAACTTGATCATTTTTGACAAAAAAATATCTGAATAATCAAAAGTGAAAATATCATCATGGCTAAGACCTCAACTAGCTCAAGAGATCAAGTTTATTTAGTAAAATAAAATGAAATGTGTCACCTTCAGCATTACCTAATGTAAGAGGCAATAGCTAATGGCTAATAAGAATTCATGTATATAAGTCTATTTGTTTGAAATTGCAAACTTCTGATTTTCTTCATTGCTATTTAACGCACTTTTGCTGTGTATATGTGTGTGGTGTAACCTGTGCAGTGACATGCTACATTTTTAGAATGGATTAGTCTTGTCATTTGCATTAGAACACTACTTATACATGGTTTTTGGGAATCAGGAAAATGATGAAACACATAACATCTGGTGTATGTTTTTATCTTGTTTCTTTTTTATTTATTTTGTTTAAATAAAAGCACTTTCTCTACATATTGTCTTTTCCCCCTTTTTTTTAAATACATTGATTTCATTCTTTCAAAATTCTCTGAGTCTCTTGTGAAGTTTCCATTGTTTAACATCAGTTGCCTGCAGGAGTCATTAAATTTACATTTCTAACCGGGTATGTCATCTCAGAATAATAAACAACTACAAAAAATTCACTTGGAATACACATGTTTTTGTTAATAGAATAGAATTGCATTTTATTTTCAATCCAAAAAAAAAATCATGAATAATTTTAAATATTTATTTGTAGCTGTTCAGACTAATATGATAACATAAGGTTTTACTGTATATGAAACTTCATTACATCAAGGCTGTAGAGGCTAAGCAGGTATTAGGCCTGAGCACATGTCTGTCACTCTTAATTTTGAGGAGAAAACATGAGTTGAAGTAGGTTTAAGTCACATTTAATATCCAAATGCATCACAAGCAGAAGCACATTTCCAACATACTGTTGTGTACATGAGGAACAGTGTGGTTGTGTCAGGTTCACACAACCTAAAACACTGGTAAAACACAAAGAAAGAGAACTCAGTTATAGCTTTTCAAAATCTTGTGAGGAGAAGAGCAGAGAGATGACCAGTTACAAATCTCAACACATTCTGGTTTCTCCTCTGCCATGTCGTTTCTTTTTATTGAAGGAACTTCCTCAATTTACATAAAACAGAGTGCAGCCTTCTAAGGGATTTGGGGTCTTTTTACAAACTGCCCTCTCTTACCTATGTCTATCAATCACAATAAAACACATTCTTGTTTACTACACATGTCTACACAGAGTTCCAGATTTACATCCTCTTCTGCAGGTCTTCTCTCCTTTGTGTGGGAATCCCCATGAGGACGTTTCACAGACGCCACTGCTTGATCTTTATCCGTGGGTGTGATCCTAAAAGTTTGTTTATATTTATTCCACTCACACACAGGTACTTAAAAACACTTAAAAAGCAAATGTATGATAACTTGTATGTACAATTATTCCAACAGGTTGTTTTTTTTTCCACCAACAGGAGCAGAAAACCATAAATAGTTGGTCTGAAGAGCCAAAATGTACACAGGTTTTTAATGAATGGACTGTTCTTTAAGTATTGTTCCTGTTTTTGCAGATTAAATTATACTCTCATCAAAATTTAAATCAAGTGGTCAGGATTGGTAACTGATCTCACATTTGGCTTATTAGTTAGTTGTAACTTAGTGGTTAAAACAAACCCCGGCAGGATGTTATGAGAAAGCTGCTTTATGTGATTTAAACTTTGTACATTAGATACAGTTTTATTAACAACCCTCCAGCTGTTCTTTTAAAACTGCTAAAACTGAATGTTTACAATACCTTTGGGTCTTCAGACTGATTTTTCATGCTCATGTTATTTTGTATTTATTTTACTGTTTTCATTATATGCCCATGTGTCTTGATTTGTCTTTTCTTATTACACATTTTATCTGGTACGAGGTCTTGTCTGTCATTAAATCAATGAGTAAAAATTTTGCAAGATGCTTTACATTCATTTATTAAGGATATTTTATCTGAATGTTAATTCCACTAGGATACTTTCATTTTTCAAACATTAAATGTGCTGAATACTTCAAATGAATTAAAAACAAATGACCAAATTGCTGGTTAGCTGATGATTGTAATGTATGTGATAAAATGTTGTTACACATATTGGTTCATGTACATTTATATGATAGATTTGTAAATGTTCCAGTACATAGAACCTGTTCACTTAACAAAAAAAAAAAAATAAAAAATCAGCTTAGTTTAATTTAAAAAGTCAGGTAATCTATTACAAGAGCTTTTTTTGAGTAAACTCACCTTAAAACTAAGGCAGCTCAGCGTAAGGGTTTTTCTGAGTACAGTCAACAAGAGGGCAAAACTCATACAATCAATTTGAACTAAAACATCTTTTAACTTTAAAAAGCTTTTTCTACCAAGTATTCTCACTACTTAAAAACATAAATTACTAGTTGACACAATTTAGAATAAAAAAGTAGGAGAAACACAAAGGAATTAATGTAATCCAACAACTTCAGATTAGATTTTTTATAGCACTTTTCAAGTCATACTTCATCTTGTTCAAGCTCTTTCAACACAATCTACACTTAAGTAGCAGAATCCCACCCAGTTCTTCTAGCCTGCTTCTTCTGTTTCAGTGTGGAAACCCTTTAGCAATTCAAAGAAAGCATACTTCGCAGACACAGACAATTAAATATTTAAGTTGAGTTAACTAAGTTACAAAACTGTGTGAGAGGAAGACATAAAACTTGATAAGATAAATTCACATTATAAGTTTAGTATTTTTTTCTGGTCATCTTTGTTCTGTTTACTCCTGTACATTTTTAGACAGAAAAAATACAAGTTCTGTTTTTTGCAGTGCAATGAGGCTTAAAGTGAAAAGTGCCAACTCAGAAAGTTGGCATTTCACAACAAAGACATTAGAGTTAGCAGAACTGTTGTCCCTTGTATTAAACCCCAACTTAAAGATATAAGCATTAACAACTCACCAAATTGTTTTGGATCACATAAATGTCTTGCTTTGTTGTGCTAACTGACATTATTGCCTTAAATGTCAATAATTTATCATTTCATGTTTTACCAACTTAAGTTATTGTTAAGTTAGTTTTTTTGCAGTGTAGAATTAATGTATTGTAATGTACAGACATTGTTTTGAGGTAAATCTAGTTACATTCCTTTGGAGTAAAATACATTTCCCTATTACTTCTCACAATTTCACATTTTAACCCACTACAGCCAAGCAGCAATTTCAACTTAATTTTTCTTTTTTAGTGACTCAAAAGTTCATTACTTTATATTATATTATATTTTTCAAAAGTGTATCATGATACTTTCACTCATTTAACGTTTGATATCATGAAGGCATTGCTTTATTTTGTGAAAAATTACAATAATTTCCATAAATATTTGTTGTGTTAAATGCTGATGCAACCAAAGAACGCTGAATTTCCCGGCAAAATGACGTTCCGCCCAAACAACGCTAACTAAATCTCCCGCCACAGAGAGGGTACTTGCTACGTAATACTAACGTCATATCCGCCCGATCATTAGCCAATAGGAATTTCGGATCGCTGTTGCTTAGCCCATAGTGGGCCAATCAGAGAGCAGACGCGGGAAACACAGCTGATCCAAGACAGATTTGGCGCAAGTCGGTTTGGTTCAGTAAGAGGAGGAAGACGACCTGAAGAAGACTCCTGGACAAAACTTCTACAACCTCAAGCTAAACGAAGGTAAAACCCAGATTTTACGAAGCTTTATTTGACGCGTTAAAGCTGTTTTATTCTTTCCTTGGTAGAATAATAATTCACATCCCTTGAAAGTTAGGTTGCTCTTACTTACCCGCGAAAACTCTACGATTTACTTCCTTTTCATGTAATATATCATTAAATATTTTCAGCGTGCAACGTGATTACATATTCTGGGTATGTATCGCAGCATAACGTGGTAATATTTGTGCCAAAAATGGCTCATTTTAGCGACCAGACGTCGAATATATTGGCGCCATTTAACAGCCGCGTTGCATTGTTGACTTCACTTAATATTAATGTAATGTGAAGCAACTTTATCTTCAACTGGATCCCATATAAAATAATCTATGCGATTCGTAGCCAATCCGATGGTTTCATGTGGGATGTTGTATCGAAGAACATAATAAAATACCAATGGGTTCACTTTTGTCTTGATCTGACTTGTTACATGGACAATATGAGACCATTACTGGGTAGAATATTAAGACTGGGTCATGTCTGAAGTTCATCTATACATGTACAACACTAAAATGCAACAGACACTGAAAGTTTCTCAACATTATCCTTCATTATTGTGCGAAACCCAACATTATAGTTGTTAGTTTATCAAAGTTCTCAGCCAGTGGTTGTATTTAGCTTAACCCTCCCATGTCTTTAACCCCTTTGCTCTGACATTAGTAGTAGGTTTTGTTTGAACACATGTCAGATGTTTCTAATATTTTTTTGCTGCTTATTGCTGTGGTGTCAGAGGTCACACAAAGAGTGACTTTAACCTTTAGAACATATTAGATTAGTTTTGTTACATTTAAGGCTGTACACATATTTCCTGTATTTTCCTGTTGTAAATGAAGATAAAGAGTGTAAATAAATGTTTACCCATTGCAACCCTATGAAACAAAACAGCAAAGCTAAATGTAGAATAACACGTCTGCACAGTAGTGTCCGTTGTCTTTGTATATTATTGTTAAATAGTACATCATGATTAAAACACACAATGTCTGGAGTTTGTATGAATTGATTATGTTTGTGTTGTGTTCAGGTTACACACAAAATGCCCAGTACTCGCTCTCAAGGCCGAGACCAGCCTGTGCTGCAGTTTCCCCGCCGTAGATCCTGCAGGACGCCTGTTGGATCAAAGGCTCCCAAAGTGGAGAAGTCTCTGCCTCCATCACCAACCAGACCCCTGCCCCGGATCACAGCGCTTTCCCCGATACGTCAGACCAACCAGCCTATTGTACTTTCACCCAGGCTCCTGACAGAAAAGCCCACTCCTCTGTCACCCGGACGCTCTGCTGCTCTACCACCATCCTCTCCAAACCCCCAGATCCGACTTCCTCTGAGCCCCAGAAAACGCACAGGTACCCTAACAAAAGAAGTTCAACTCACCAACTGAAATATTACTCAAGTTAAAGTCTTTAAGAATCTCATATTTACTGTACTTAAGTATATCAAGCAATCTACAATTAAATGTAGTCAAGCAGTGAGAGCACAAGTGCAAGTAAATGTTAACAAGTTCAGTCAGTGTTTAGAATATTACACTGCTACATACATCAACTGAGTGTGAGCTGTCATTTGCACCTGTTCATTATACCATTAGGACCCATGTCACATAAACTTCCTGACTTTGTTGCATTCACTGGTAAGCTCAGTTGTGAAAATGCCAAATTTACTGTAATAATAAAAAATGTTTGTAATGATACCATGCAATAAAAATGTAAGGTAGTAGACCTATGCAATTGAGTTAGGAAATGTAGTGAACAGAAACAAAAATACTCAGTGAAGTACACATTCTCAGTAGTGAAGTATTATTACTTGGTTACCATATAACGCTGAGAAAACTATTAGGCCAATGTTTTGGTGTTTCACAGGCATAATCCAACTATGATCAGACACAAAAGAGGTTGGAAAAATAATGTCTTGTGTTTTAGTCTGACACATTGAGAGAGAAAATGCTGCTGCATGTGAAGAGGAAAAGAGGAATACATAAATTACAAAGGCACAAAATGTACTGAATCATAAATAATTTTATTCATGTGTGGGCCCAATCAATTCATTAGAGTTCTGCAAGAATTTTCTAAACCATGTTTTTTTCTTTGAAGGAGAGGATAATGGCTGTAACCTTGGTGCTACTCTTCTCGGGTCGCCGCCAAAACAGAGTAAGCCAACGCTGGCCTCACCACGAAGGCTCGGCTTCGATGAGAACTCGCCGTCGTTGGCCCGGCGTCAGCTGGTTCCACTTTCACCACGACAGCCTCTTTCCCCCGCCTCCAGGTCATCTCCAAGGCGCCAGGAAACACCTGCAAGAAGTCCAGCCCGGCAAAATTCAGAAAAGAAGCCTCCAGTTGTTCGACTCTTTGCAGAAAGTAAGAAATCTCCCAACACTCTGATGGGACTTGTTTACTGCGGTGCAGATGACCTCCATTCGGTCCTGGTTGATCTCAAAGTGAGGATGTATTCAAGTCTGTCTGCTCCCCCCTTTCACCAGAATCCAGATTCCAGAGTGTGAAGCAGGCCCTCCATACCGCTGTCCCTGAACGCCTCTTGTCCAGGGAGGAGGAGCGGGCGTCCATTCGCTGCTTCCTGGAGGAGAAGGTCCTGCAGCAGCAGCCGAGCAGCCTCTACATCTCTGGAGCTCCAGGAACAGGAAAGACGGCCTGTCTCAACTGCATTCTGCAGGAGATGAAGGTAAACAGCTTCATGCACCTCTGGACATTTGTGTTTCAGGAAACTGGCATTCACAGAGCGTTGGTGACATCTAGTGGAGAGTGTAATTCACTCGCTCTGCCAACGCTAATATATGCCCCCGGAGAAGCACTTAGGAAGTTAAACTGATTTTTAAAAAAAATTCAAAGCATTCATGGCAAAGGTTTCTGTATGTTTATACTTTTTTTTTTTATACTATATGTATTTTTATGTCGATGTTTATACTGTAAATATATTCCTTTGTTGTAAAGTGGGACATGACTTGTAAACTAAGACAGTGCCATATACTCTTTATGCAGAACATCAGATCTTCTAAATGTCCATGATGTTTCACTGCAAAACCCTCTTTAATAAAGTGGGTAAACTATGTAAGATATTATTCAACAAAATACAAGCCATATTTCACCTTTTAAGAATTGGAACAAACAGCTGTACATTAAGTCTTACTTTGCTGTTGTTGGTTTTTCCCGAAATTAGAAGTGGTTTTCAGGTTTAAAGTTGTTAAACCTCAATGTTTCCTCTAATTTAAACTTTTGCTGTCTTATGTGTGCTTTCTAAGAGTGCATTATGTGTCATGTCATTATAAGTGAATATAATTTTTATTTTCTTAACATGTTTCCTTGTAAAATTTTTGGCAGTAACCTTGCTATGTTGTGAAACGCAGCAGGTTTGTTGATGACTATTAAATCCTACTTTACTTCTTAATAATCCTAATTAAAGACATGAAACCTGACTGTCATCTGTACTCCTGGTTGCACCTGTATACACTCTGACCAGCGTTGTCTTTCCCATCAGGCCGAGCTGTCTTCGGTGCAGACGGTGGTGGTGAACTGTATGAGTCTGCGCAGCTCCCACGCCATCTTCCCGCTGCTGGCCGACAAACTACGAGTGTCCGGTGGACAGAACGGTCTACAGAGGCTCCTGACATCTCCGGGGCCCTCAGTGTGAGTAACATCCACAGTGATGGAGTGTTTCATAGGGACGTGGTCTCTGGAGGCGATGATTTATTCCTTTGAGACTTTAGTCCTACTCTATATGGACTAAAGTATTGAGTCATGTTGAATTCAGGTGTTTCTTTTCTAACAGGGGTCTGGGCTCCAAAACAATGACAGATGTGATAATACATTTTTATATTGTGATAAATGTCATTGCATTGGTTAGTTTGGTTTAAATTATTATTAAAATGACTCATAGTTTTACTTAATTTGACTAATTTTAAATATTGTTCCTCTAAATTTCTAAAATATTATTTATCCTCTAGCGAAATAAGTTCATATCTACTTTCTCCACAACAAATGTCTCCCATTAAAGTTGAATGAAATATTGTTTATATCTCAAATCGGCATGAACAGGACATCTTACACGAGTTGTAGCTCTGATGGGTCACACTGTTTTTTGTCTGTATTGTGTATTTTGTAAAGCAGGATGTGTGGTAGAACGTTGCTGGTAAAACCTACTGTTTCCTGTTTGAGTGGATGTGACTGGTAGTGACTCTATCTTATTTTTCAGGCTGCTGGTTCTAGATGAGATGGATCAGCTGGACAGTAAAGCTCAGGACGTCCTTTACACCATCTTTGAGTGGCCATACCTGCCCAAGTCTCGCCTCTGTCTCATTGGTAAGAGACGACTCCTGTTGATGGATAAACTTTGCAAAAGTCGCAGCTTTAATGACATTAAAGTCTTGTCCTTCACTGAGTCCTTTTACATTCACACTAATACACTGATCATTATCTGATTTGTGGAGTTATCAGATTATTCAAGTGATTATATAAACAATATAATCTGATCTGTGATTATGATAAATCAGATTAACACACCCGGAGTTCTCTTCATGCATGTAGACCGTTTAATCGGCACAATAATTTTTGCATTTGCACATGTTGGAAAATGTTCCAAATTGTAGAAAACAGAAGTTGTGTAGTCAGACATGAGTGGAAGAGAATAACAGGAAGTTAGAATCTATCATCTGAACTCGACAAAATCCAATAATGGACTGAAATGTCTAACCTGGGGTTTATCAATTATCGTATTTGTGAAGTGCATGTAAACGCATCATATTGGGTTATTACAATGGTCTGGTTACAGTTACCAGATTGTCATGATCATGTAAACGGGGTCAGTGTTTAAGTTGTTCATCACTTTGTGGGTGATGTTGCAGGTATCGCCAACGCTCTGGATCTGACGGACCGCATCCTTCCACGGTTACAAGCTCGGCCTCACTGTCGCCCCCAGCTGTTGAACTTTCCTCCATACAGTCGACAGGAGCTCACAGCCATCGTACAGGACAGGCTGGCCCAGGTACTAAAGCAACACCCCATACCTCCTTTATTTGTACTTCATGTGATAGTGTTTACTGACGGGCCCTTCCACCAGTTCCTTAATGTAGTCTTTGATGATGAAGTTGGTGGAGGATGAATCTAACTGTGTCGTCCCTTCAGGCATCGGCTGAAGGCATCATGGATGCCTCCGCAGTTCAGTTTTGTGCCAGGAAAGTTTCTGCAGTATCAGGGGACGCTAGAAAAGCTCTGGACATCTGCAGGTAAATGTAATGCTCATATTAAAAAAAAAAAATCCAACTCCATGTGAGTCTGTTCAGTGCATTTTTTTTCACTCTGAATGGTTATTAAAAGTTGTTTTTGCTGGATTTTTTGATTTGAATGTGTTTATTTGAGCTCTAGTCCAATATTTTACACATGATTACTGATGTAAGACTGGATGTATTCAGTAAAGTTTACCTGTTTTGTGAAAAGCTACCTTTGTCCAACAAAATGTGTGAATGTTAAACATTGTGCATTTTCAAGATTGTGGTGATAAACACCTACAAGTGATCAAAAAAAGGCTAATTTTCATGTACATTTTGCAGTTGATTGTTACAGCTGAAAACAACTGGCTGATTGAACTCCTTTCTTCTCCTTTTTCAGGAGAGCAGTTGAGGTTGTCGAGTCTGACGAGCGAAAGAAAGGGTCCGATTCAAACGCTGAAACTAAAGGTGAGGCGGCTGTGATTTATCCTCCACTTACGCTGCCTTCATGTGCAATCGAGAAGATGATTCTTTCAATTCATCATGAGCTGCTACAGTTTTGTATGTTAATTCATCTGCTACAGCATTTTTTTGTTTGAAATCATCAGCAGAACATTAACAAAAAACATAGTTTATTCCTTGTTGACACACAGTTGTTCTTGTGCAGTTTTCAAGTTCATAATATTTACCATAACTCTTGTAGCAGGTGAGGGCAGAACTAGTCTATAGTTTGACATGTTTATGAACCAACACCGGTGGGGGTTTTTATTCACACTGTCTGTTTGGTCATCACAGCGCTGCGGGTGAGTGTTCCTCAGGTGGCACGGGTTCTGTCGGAGGTCTACGGCGATCGCATGGCGTCTCAGAGCGAGGGAGAGAGTTTCCCTCTCCAGCAGAAGCTGCTCGTCTGCTGTCTGCTGCTGCTCATACGTAACGGAAAGAACAAAGAGATCGGACTGGGGAAGGTGAGAGGAAAGGCTGCAATATTTACAGGCTGATTTACAACTGGGAGACGCATGCATTTTCCAGTGTACAAATGAATATTAAAATGAAATTAACTCATGGATACGTGCAGCAATAATGACCAAGTACTGGAAAAGGCTAATTTGTTGACATAAAAATTGTGGCTAAATATTTTTCAGGCATTGTTTCACAATGAAGTGGAAGTTTATCTTTAGTCTAGGGGTGTCCAGCGGCGCCACATTCAGCCCAGTTTGATCTGAAGCGGGCCGGACCAGTAAAATAATATTTATTATAAATAAAAACAACTACAAATGTTTTCACTGTTTTTAGGGCAAAAAAAGTGAACTTTTGTTCAGTTTGAAAATGTTTATATTCACAAACTATCCTATTACATTGTTTTCATAACACAATTTAAGTTTTCTCACTAAAATAAACCAAAATTTGATTATTTCTGTTATGATATTATTGTACTGTTCTGGTCCACTTTAGATTGGGGTCTGTGTCGCCCCTGAACTAACATGTGTTTGACAGCCCTGATGTAAATAAAACAGAAAGCTTCTGTTCGAGCAGAGAAGATGTTTGGGTTGACGCATGAAGCAACTTTAGCATGAAGCGATTAAACTGACACCTGTTTGTGTTCCAGCTCCATGAGGTCTACAGTCGACTGTGTGCTCGAAGGCAAGTGGGCGGAGTCGGACAGGGGGAGTGTCTGTCGCTCTGCGGTCTGTTGGAGAGTCGAGGAATCTTCGCCTTGAAGAAAGCAAAGGAGGCTCGACTCACTAAGGTACAGACAATACCACATAAAAAGATTTATTCACATCAGTAACGATAAAGATGTTCAACAAACCAAAAGAATTTATGTGTGTTTGGTATTTTAGTTCATGGTTATATCGGGGTTTGTACAGGTGCTTGGAATCCTTGAATTTCAATGTAGTGTTTTCAAGGTCTGAAAAGTGTGTGAATTTTAATGTAAGTGCTTGCGGTTATAAGTATGATTAACTTTGCCAGTTTAGAGGTCAAGTCAAAGCTACTTACAGAGAGGTGATAGATTTGAAAAAGAAAACTTTATATTAAAAAAGAAAATTCCTGGATGTTCTCATATCGACTCATTTTTATGAACATTTTTATCTTAATCTGTCTCAGTGTGAGCGTGTCTGTAGAACACCAATTTTGGATGCAACTTTGTGTTTAATTTCTGAACATTTTGCCATTATGAGACATAATTTTAGATGTTAATAGCATAATACAATGTACATTACTATAATTTAAAGAAAAAATGAGTATATGCATTCATGTAGATACGTATTTTACCCCAGCGATCAAGTCAAGAGAACTTTATTGTCAAATACAAGGGATGTCCTGATCAGGGTTTTTTGCCTCAGAGTCATTTGATTTTGTGTATCTGCCGATACCGAGTCCCGATCCTTATTTAAAAAAGAATAAAGAACAAAGAAACAGATTCACAATGCTCCATTTTTTAATTTAGTTCACCTTATTTTATCAACAAATCAATGGCACCTCACCATGTACCAACTGAGAGGCATAGAAACAAGTAATTTTTTTAAAAGTGCCACAGTTTTTTGTGAAGTGCTTTTAGGAACTGCACTACTCATCTGTCAGTTTTTACAGTGAAACTTTGTACTATGTTTTTCTTAATGCAAACCAACATCTCTATCTTCATGGCAGGCCTACAACATGAAACATACGCCTCCTCTTTTCTTTCCTCATTTGCCCCAAATGACACTTTCTGGCTTTGATTAACTGAGAACTGTGCCGTGCACCTGACCATGTGATACTGTGCTGCATGTGTTGATGTTTCTGCGCAAAGTGAAGACTTTCACTCTGTGCCAACGCGTAGATAGATATAACAAGTGTTAATTTAAAAAATATAATAAGAATATACATAGACACAAATACGAGTCCTGATCAGGAGATAATGCCTGATTCCGATAGAGTCCCGAATCACGTGATCGGGGCTGATTTCTGATCATGTGATCGGATCGGGACATCCCTATCAAATACCATCCATATAATTACATTACATAGAGGATTTGAAATTGCGTTTCACTAGACTACAGATGTGTGACATAAATACTAAATATACATACAATATACACTATACATGAGCAAAAAAAAAAGAAAATTTAACTAAACAATATACATATAATACATGGCATACAACTCTAGCAACACACATACATACACATCAGGTGCTGTGCTGGAAAAATTAGAAAATGACCCTTGAAAATGTGCACGAATGCTGAGTTGGATAACAGCCTTTCAGTTCTGTGTCCTACAGACTAATGGTTACTATGGTATCATTTCTGCATCATTATAATCACGCTTTCATATGCATACATGTACATCGGGATGCAGTTTTTGTAGAGAAGTCTTGTCTTCCAGTCAGCTGATACTTTTTTTTATAGTAATCTGACACCTTTGTGTTTGTACCTATAGGTTTATTTGAAGATCGAAGAGAAGGATGTTGAAAACGCTCTGAAAGATCGAACTCTGCTCGGCAGCATCTTGGCTGCAGGACTCCCCTGAATTATCTACGTTTTATTTATTAAGTTTATATCTGCTTATGAAGCTGAGCGTGTCGATCATGATTTTTAAAAATATCCAGTTTTTATTCTCATTTTTGCTGAGAATTTTTTTTTTTTTTTGACCAGGTTCACAAAAAGTAGAATATTTTTAATTTTTTGTGCTGATGAAATTCACTTTTGAGTCAATGAATCTGTAAAGTAGTTTTGAAATGGCCGCATTTGTTTCAGTTTGGACATTATTGTATGCTGTGAATAAATGTGCAAACCTTTTTAATCGGGTTTTGTCGTGTTTCCTTTTTTCCCTCATTTAACTCAACCCACATGTATAGAATTAAAACAAAGAGGCGGGGCCTAAATACATGTATTTTTTTATGTTTATGGATCCATAACTGAGGGGCATATTTACTGTATGATGTAAATGTCTATAAAATGGCAGATATTGCACCTGTTTAACATTCCCGTATACACTTGAACATTTTGCACTTTCGGGGTCGCGGGGGGGCTGGTTCAATGTGCGACTCTTGAGACGCTTCTGGTTGTTTGTATTTGTTCAGGTGGTTCACATTTTTGTAAAAGGCTAATCTGTGAATGTAAATATTTTTGTGTAATTTAACTTTTTTTTTTTTTTTTATACAAAAAAAGAGAAAACATTGTGGTTTTCATTATTTATAGTTCATTATGTGTGTTTTGTCTGACCCAAAATTATTTTAACATCTTTGATTGTTCATATATTAACTATTATTTTTGTATTTCACTCATTCATCCCATGGACCAGATTGGACCCTTTGGTGGGCCGCATGTTTGACGCCCCTGGTTTAAAGTGTAAATATGTAAATGCTTCAGAGGAGGGTTAAAGACGACAGCGACCGTCTTTCTGATGGGATTAAAGGGTTAAAGCGTCAGCTCAGAGGGATTTACTGACCTGTAGGAAATCTGAAGTTTAAAGCAGCTGCTTCTTGAACAGTTAGAGATGAAGAGGAAGTTACATGTGGAATATTTCACTGAACCACCTTTAACTTTGAATATGAATGCTTTTATGAAACCAAGTTCATTTTGGTACCTTGCACTTTACCAGTTCTTTAGACCCAAGAATAAAAGAGAATTTTAGATGTACCTAATGATGACCTCAGATGAATGCAATAAAATTATATTCTTGTTCTGAGCCATCCCAAAAATTAATGATTTTTTAGTAAAATATTGGGCCCAAAATTGGGACATGAAAAACTACCTGTAGGTGTCAGTGTATTTAATCTGGAAAACATGGCTGGAAATGGTTTTATATACCACTATAAATAAAGACACTGTGTTAAATGGCCTATGTGATAGTGTTTTTTCCAATCCAGACATGTGAGTTTTTCATGAATCTTAGTCTCATTTCAGGTTTTGTGTGTAACCCATTGTGTCCACTGGTGTTACATGCAGAACCTGCCCATTTGAACACACATTATGAATAATTTGTCAACATTGACCATTTTTGTGAAACACTCTCCCTTGCATAATTAGTTTGATTCCCAAAATGTACCTGAGAGAATAAAGAAACATTAAAAAAAAAAGTACATAATTTATGTCTTTTTGACCACATTAGGTGCAGATTTTTGTATATAATGTGTTTTATCTGAAAAATAGTTTATCTCAGTAAATATTTCTTTCTAAAATAGGCCCTAAGTGCTTCCAAACTTGCTTCGTAACATTAGTCTACATCTGGTGAATTTTTAGCCCCGTGTCCTGTTTTTAGGAACCAGTTTCACAGAAGCATCCATACAACATTCATGCATATGATTGTGTTGTTTCTGTTCATAGTTGCAATCACTTTTGTCCCAGATTTTGTTTCGATGACGCAGTCGGATCAGTGTTTGAATTCTTCATCATCACGTCCCAAACATATGGGGTAAGGGGTTCAGATCTGGACTCTGCAGTGTTTAATCCATAAATGACGTCCTGAAACACCTTCACAATCTAATCAATGTTCTCAGGTTGATCTGACCGATGAAATACTATCATAATAATCTATAAACAATAACTAACTAAAAATAAAAATAAAAACCTAATATTGCATGAAAATATTGACACTTAAAAACTATCCTTTCAGAAAGAAATCTGAATATACTGAGCAAATATGATCCTGAAATGTCTTAAGAAGTGTAGTTTTACCTATTATATGTTTTGTGTATTTGTAGATCCACTGTGATCTGTAAGTTGTAGTGCACATGTGTAAATGATAAACTGAGGCAGAATATTGTTGAAATTGCACTTATTTTTCTTAAGACATTTCAGTTTGTTCACGTTATTCATATTTTTTGAAGTATAGTTTATTGATGTAAACATTTCTATAATATTATCTTACCTTTTCCACTTTAAAACATACAGAAAAGTTTGGAGTTGACATTTATAGATTATGTTATTATTTTACTGGTCTAACCTGCTTCAGATGATGTTAAGTTTAATGTGACCCACTTGTGATTAGTTAAGTCTTAGTAGTGATGTGTTTTTTATTTTAATTTTGGTCTTGTAATGTAGAATACAAACAATGTGGAGCCGGAAAAGCCAGTAACATCACATTTCACCCCTGATAAATTTTTACTACAGACATTTAAGACAAAGTTAAAACATGAAAATGACACTCAACAAAAAGACACAAATATAATCTATTCAATCATGATTTTATTCAAATGTTTTCTCACAGCAAAGCCTTAAAAGTGGATGAAAATATATACTGTGCATGTTTTCAAATACAAATACAGTGACAAAAATGTAAACAGAGGTGGAGAAAATATGTTTAAATATGCAGATGTACGATACACGTCATATAACCTTATGCATAGTGAGGAGAAAACAGTGAGCGGATCCTTCTCCACATGTATAGCTTATGTATAGACCTTTATATATTTGAATCTTTAATTCAATAATCCAGTGAATAATAGCTTGAATACTTTCAGTGATTGTCTTAACATTCAAATAGACTCCAAACTCATCGTATTGGTATAAATAAGTAAAGTAAATAAGGAAGACAATCTGCAAACATTATTTTTTTATAGTAAAGCATGTTAGATTTTACTGTCAAAGTAAGAGTATTTTTTTTTTTTAGACTGTCATTAAAACTTAAAAACAAGGTAAGAGTTAATACAGGAAAACATTCAGATTTTAACCAAATAGGATTAAACAAACTGAATCATGTTACTCAGTTCATTATCATCAACACTGTTGGAATCTGGATTTAACTGTTGAAAACAATCAGATTTTTTCCCTTTAAAGTGAGCAGAAACAAACCAATAAAACCAAACACAAACAATGAAAGTTCATCAACAGTTTTTCACATTCAAAGTGATGAGATTCAGCCGGAGCGAGATAAATAAATGGTTCTGAGTAAGTTGATCTGCGTTTGATTTTTTCAATCATTTGCATGTGAAATACAACTCGTAAAGACACAGAATTAGCCCTCGGGTTTAGTCACATGATGTGATGTTGACATTTTTACTGTTTACAGTTACTTTACATTAAACAATCAGAGACCAACAACACAACCTCGACGACACTAAAGCCAGTTTGTACTTTCCCTCACAGCATTTTACATTGTTTCCCAGTTAAAACACATACATTTAGCATCTAAATACCCACTACTGATTTAAAAAAAAAAAAAAAAAAAAAACAGCAGCCAGACATGGAATGAGATGAGGAAATGCACTAACAGCTAAGTCTACGCTCTTGTAAACGTTCTTTTTTTCCATAATTGTTTACAGCTTTGGAAATGATCACTACACCAAGAAGTAGTGAAACATCAACATTTGTCATTTCTTATGTAAAATCTAAAAGCAAAATCTATCCAAATGTATTAAAGATATACACTGTCTTTACAGGAATGACAACAAAAACCCAATTTTCTCAGTAAGAAGTAACATAAATAAATAAACACACGGTCTAATAAATATTTCCAAAGCTCTAATCACCAAAATTAAAGAAAAACTATTGGAGAGATTTCATTGGGAAATTATGGTTTGTTCCATAACAAATTCCTTTAAAGAACTACATATTAATTTGACAACAAATAGAAATATTTACCATACAGTTAAAGTTCAATAATCAATTTATTGTGATTATTTTGTTTTTTGATTTATTGAAGTCAATGTTTTTCTGTGCACATGTTAAATTGAGTAGAATGATAGTTAATTTCTACTAAATGGCATCTTCATCAGGAAACACTTGCAGAAATAAGTAATAGATTACATCTTTTCATTAATCTTAACTAAAACAAACAATATATTTATTAGAAGCAGAAACAATAACAATTCTTAACTTATGAATCTATAAAATAAAGCATCACGGGTTAAGCCACATTGTTGGATAATTAACGGTTCTCAGCCTTAATAGAGTAAATTTTATGCACAAATAGATGCCATTTTGTCCTTAAGTTCTTTATTTTATTTTACTGCATAAAATCTTTCGACATGTCTGTAAAGGTCTTTCTGATATTTATACGACCACTCAGAGCTGGAGTTCGGAATTGCAACTTTTAAGCTGCTCTGCGCAACATAAAGCAGCAACATTACAGTGTTAAGTTATTGTAAACCTCACAAAGTTATTCAAAACTTCTCATAATTAATACAACTATGTTCTTTTTTGGCCAAAGCAAAATAGTATCTAATAAATTAAAAATATATTTTTGCATAATAAGGAGAATAGATGAAGCCTTCTAATTGAAACTACTTTTTACTGAATAAACTGCAGTACTTTTCTCATGTAAAAGCACCGTGTTGGCCTTGTAGGTGTCAAACTAAAGGTTAAAATGTAAATATGTAACAGTCCAGTTAATAGCTTAAATATATGTTCTTCTTTGAAAATACCATCAAGATTAATTTTCTTTATATTTCTGCCAAACCATCCAGCAGCTTTTTGTTTTTATCCAAAATAGTCTAATATTAAAAAAATATTCTATTTTGGTCCATTCTGTTGCCGTTTTGACAAAACACACAGCTGCCTTTGTGATACAGAAATAAAATAATGAAATGTGTCTGAAGTAAAGCACAGCAGTGTTCATGCTCAGAAATAATAATAATAATAATAATAATAATACATTCGAACAGTAGTGAATGTGGTTTTTATAGAAAAGCTTAGAAAGACTCAATTCCCTCGGAAAGTCAGCGATCGCAAACAACTTCCACAGGAACAAAGACGAATAAAAACGCTCCGGAGGATGTACTGCTGCTGATGTGAACTTTTTAGTGATTATTATTTAAAAACACTGGACAGTTTTGGAGAGAAGTATCTGTAAATCTGAAAAATAATACAAAAGCACGCGCAAACGTGCACATCTGTACCCCTGCTGGTATCTTCTCATGGAATGTACCACTGTGTATTGGTTTTTAATGCGTTTTGTGTTTATCCTTCAGAATATGAATCTTTTTCTCATCGCGGTCAACTCTGTGTTTTGGATTTTGTTGAAGTTTCTGTCAATGATTTTAATCTACGACCATAAAAAAAGATGAGTTTTGAAAGAACAGCAGCAATTCATCCTCTCACACACAACACAGAAACTACCAGACGGCCTCGTTTTCGTCGTTCTGACACTTCATCATAACCAGTAAAAGGTGAAGACGTGAGCTGAGCTTTATTATTTAAGCCTGAACACTACGACAACTGTTCATTTAGAGGCATCTTCAGGATCTGCCAAAATATGTGTTGGCTTTCTGTTTCTGATTCAGATTTTCAAATTTGGTTAAAAAAAAAAAAAAAAAAAAGTGGATTTATTGAACTTGTAGGATGAATTTGAGCATTTTTATGAAGTCACTTCACAAAATTGGATCTGTTTTGATCTGGGAATTTAAAACTCCAGATGGTTAGCATTACATTTTCATATTCTAATAACTTCCGCCAAGGAGCTAATGTTTTTGCCAGGGTTTGTTAGTTAGTTAGCAAGATACCTCAAAAACTTATGAACGGATTTTAATGAAATTTTCAGGAAATGTTCGCTCTGAGACAAGGAACAGATGGTTACATTTTGGAGGTGATCCAGATCACTGTCTGGATCCAGGAATTTTTTAAAAATTCTCTATTATTATTATTATCATCATTGACTTTGTTGTAGTACTAATAAATGTCCACCAGATGGCAGTGGAACTCCTGTTTTCTCATATAGTGGCTTCAAATGTGTGACCTGAACTGTGCTGTTTGGCAGAGGTTTGCGTTCTCTGAGTGCTTTTCTAGTTATTATTTAAACCGTGTTTAACTACAGCACTTTAATGACCTCATGGTGAAACTGCTCATTTCATGGAGAAGCATCAGCGCTCCATGAGCAGTTGGCAATGTTTGGCCTCTGAAACCATGACAGAAGGTACCTGCGCAGGCGGCACGCCAGAGATTTTCCTTCCACTAAAAGGACAAAGTCTGAAGTCTGGACATATTTTGGATTTTTAAAGGATGCTCAGGGGAAACTAATTGGAGCTGGTCAACCTGTCGCACCAAAGGCGTCTCTATGACCACCACCCACAACTATATTAAATATTTGAATGTTTCTGCTAACCGAAAGTACATTATTCATGTTATTTTATTTGTTTTATTCTTTTTTCTTTTAATAAAACTTGGTTAAATGATTTACTTGAAGTACTTTTCTACAATACTACAATAATAATTATAACCGTGATGTGAATTTTCATATCGTTACATCTCTAGAATCAAATCGCAACAAATGTCATCACAGCAAAACAGATATGAATGTCACCTCTCTATAGTTATTGTTTAAATCACAGTCTGTAAAAAGTTAACACGAAGGAGTTAACATTTATCAAAGCCTTTGTTTTCGGACATTTACTGATTCCGAATTATTTCAAACTGGAAGTCAAGACCGACAAGCGTAGAGGCAGTTTTCAAGAATAACACGCCCTAAATCAGACCCCAGACAGAGCTAAAAGATAAAGACAAACATATAAAAGACCGGTCCACATGATGGATGAACACAAACTATTAAACTGAGCACAGAGAAATATTATTATTATTTTGCCGTTTAAAAAAGATTTTGAACTTGTTTTGTTTGCATTATTAGGATTTGAAAACATTGCTTTTCTGTTATTTTGACTGGTTTTCTTCTAATAAATGTTCTAAATGACTATATATTATTTTGGAATTTGGGAGGTATTCAACTTAAACACACACCTAAAAATAAACCAAAGTGTCTTTCACATAGAAGAGCTGGACATATTTGGTATTTCAGTAACAACAACCCTCACTTTATGCAGTGGTAATTATTATTTCTATTTTAATTTCCCGGAGGATTCTGTTGGTGTCTGTAAATTGGCAAATTATGAGTCTGATTTAGACCAGCTCTAAATGGAAAGTGTCGTGAGGTAACATTTGCTATAACTTGGTGCTATATAAATGAAATCTGAATTGAATTTCAACTTATTTTTGGTTCCTAGCCTTGGATCCTGTTTTTAATACTGCAGTATATTTCCTGTCTTGAATGATTTGCTGTTGGAAAACGTCAATAAACAAATAAAGATGGATGCGTCCATTGGACATCTGACACACAAACACTCAAAATAACACAACCTAATGTGTATGGAAGTTAGATACCCTCTTGATGACCCTAAGACATTATTTTGGAAATACTACTAAAATTAAATATATCCTTTAGCAGCAGCTCTGTCCATTTCTTCACCTCTTTGATGAAATTGTCTGTCCTGTTTATAATGAAGTGGCTGAACTATGTGACCCGTCTGTTTTTTTATTCACCCTCACAATCAAACAAACAAACACACAAACTACGTCGACCCCCCGGCTATTGGGGGTGGAGGTGGATCTGTTTCTACCTCAGCCGGGCCGAGAAGCAGCGCATGTACTCGGTCATCCAGCGGTCGTCTGCCACCGTCAGCTGCCGGCTCATCTTCTCCAGGTCAGCTGACCGTGCCCGCCGCCGGTCCAGGTTAGAGCGGCGCTTGCTGGACTCCCTCCAGGTCTGGACGCAGGTGTCTGATGTGAGACTCTGAGGAGAACAGCGGCAGAATGAGTCTTCAAAAGTCAAAGTATGCTTTATTGTCAATTCTTCACATGTACCAGACATACATTACAAGGAATCAAAATTGTGTTTCTTTCTGTCCCATGTATAGACAAGACAGGACAGGACAAATGATAAAGTGCACAATCACAACAGAAACACATCTAACCACCAAGTAACAATAATAAAGTGCAAGTGGCGTAAGTCATAGACCTGTACTTTACTGGTACTAAAGAAAAAAAAAAATAATAAAAAAAATAAAGATATGAATGTAATAATAAGGTTTTTCAAGTGTACTTGAGACAAGGGATGTCCCAATCCAGGTTTTTGCACTTCCAATCTGATACTGATATTTTTTTTGCACTTCTGATCCAATACCAATACCGGCCTATACAAGCATGTATTAAAATTTAAAGTTATTTATCTTCTTTACTTCTTTAAAGAGTTTTAGCACTCTTTATAACAGCTAGCTAGCTGAATTAGGTGAGTTTGAATTATACACAATGGTTGGCAACAAGAAACTGACCAGTTTATTCAGGGATAAACACAAAATGGACATAATTATAAATAACGAACAGAAATGGCATCAGTGGTCAGTAAAAAGTGCAAATAAGACTAAAGTGTATTTAAAAAGCAAAACACACAAACATCCTGAGTGGAAAATAGTCTGTGAACTCAGCATCAGCTCTTGAACAAGTGTAAACCAAGACTTTAAAAAAAAAAATCAGTGCAAATAATATTGTGAATTGTTTAAAATCAAAAATGCCTTCAACTCCTCAATCTCCCCTTCTAGACTAATGTGCTGAAGATGTGCTGGAAAATGCGGACCAGATTATAGGGAAATCACAGCAAAAACATGGAATGGATTATCTATATAGGTGCGCTGGAAAACCCGTGATGGATTTGTTTCGGACTGGAGCAACTGGATTGGGAGTCTGGATCGGACTTTTTCCGTGCCGGCCGATCTGATACTGATACGCATTTTTTTGCTAATATCGGCGGCTGATCCGATCCAAATATCGGATCAGGACAAGTCTACTTGAGACAGTAGTATACTATGAAAGTAGCAGCCAGGATATGTACAAGTGAGGGTTTTTAGTGCAAGACAGTCAATAATAACAGTTCGTATTGTATGTAGGGACCCAGAATGGATCCTTATGATGCAAAACAAGAGTCTGCACAGCTTTAAGTATGTGATTCTCACAGGACAGCAACACTACAAACAGGTGATGATGTTATAGAATATAAGATCTATAGAATACAAAACTAGCCTACCAGCCTGATGGATGAATTTGTGCAATGCAAAAATGACACTGAAGATATTAAAGGTCAAGGATGTTGAACTCCTCTTAGTTCAGGTTCCACATTCAGACCAATACGGTCTAAAGTGGGTCAAATCAGTAAAATATGATCATAATAACCTATAAATAATGACAACTCCAACATTTTGTCCTTGTATTAATGTCAAGAAGTAAAATCACATGGAAATATTTACATTTACAAACTATCCTTTCACCAACAATATGAATAACCTGAAATGTCTTTTTAAAAAAAGTAAAATTTTATCAATATTCCTACCAATATACCAATATACCTCTTACTAAATTTTTTGTGTATTTGTAAATCCACTGTGATCTGTACATTGTAATAAACTGAGACATAACATAGTTAATATTGCACTAATTATATTTTTTTCTCACTCTAAAACATAAAGAAAAGTTTGGAGTTGTCATATTTATAGGTCATTATACTATTATTTTACTGGATGTGACCTCTGAACTAAAATGAATTGGACATCCCTTTCATACTTTTGCTGATTATACTACATACTTGTTATTTAATGTTAATTTTTACTGGTAGTGGGGTATTTTCTCAATGTGGTATTAGCGCTTATGCTTAAGTAAAGGATGTGAATGCCTCTTACCAGTTGGGAAACCAGAGAGAGGACTAGAGGAATCGTTTCCGAAAAGCACACCGTTGTTTTATTATTAATGTTGGCACCGTGTTTTGTGACATGGCGTCGCGTCTCTGGTGTCTCTGGTGAAGATGAGCTCAGCAGAAACACTCATCTGGTTTTACAGTTGACAACCTACACCTTTAACTGAAGTTGTCTAAAATATTACATTAACAGAAATAATGTCAGCCAACAAGTAACTTTAAGCTGTGATAATATTTGCAAACATGAATTTTTAGGTGATAACGATTTACTGAAATAGTGAATATAGATTCAACATATCTTCTGTTGAGTAAAACAGACATAGGGCCAACTTTTAGATTTATAAGTCTGGTTTCAATTCTTTTTCAGACAAATTTTCTGTCTACTATTGCATTAATGCACAGGCAGGAATCATTACTGTAATGCCAAAACACTGAAATGGTGCTGTAGTAACTGTAATAGAATTATTATTATGCATTTCTTTTATGTAAATATAGATATTCATCTTTTGTTTGTAGTTTGTGAAGTCGCTTTAAAAGCCCTACTATGGAGAGTAGAGATAACTAAAGGTAACTTTAGCAGAACATCACAATACAGTAGTGGGCCGTGTATTTCACACCAAGGCCGTGCATGGAGGTCTACCTGACTGAACCTGTCTGTTAACATCTATACCATTAATAAGTATCTCATGTAATGACAATGAATGTCATTACTAAAGCAAGAAACCGATGAACACAACTGAAAATTTCATCAAAATTCATCCATATCTTTTGGAGTTATGTTGCACACAAACAGACAAACCAACAAACGCCGGCAAAAACATAACCTCCTTAGCGGAGGTAAATATATTGTAACTTATAAGGAACTGGACAGGCAGTAGTTTTTGGCACACTCACATCATTTGCCGTCCTCCTGATCTCACTCAGGTCCAGCCGACTGGACGGCCGGTGGTTCTCCTTCTCCTTGGTGCTGCTCGGTGGTTGGCTCTTGGCTCTTGGCGGTTTTCGGACCACAGTTGGTTTGTTGTCGTTGGATCCATCTCTGTGGCCCGGCTCTGAGCGAGGGGTGCGGCGGCGGTGGCGCTGTCTTGGCTTTGGGTTGACTGGCTGCTCCCCGTCTGAGGACGCCGTGTCAGCGGGTCCGTTGTCGGTCGCTGTGTCGTCTGAGGGGGCGTTGGTGTTCGGAGCCACTGGTGGATCAGTGACCACTTCTTCGTTCACGCCGTTTTCTAAGACTGCTGCTACAGTTTAGAGGCACAAACAAACACAACTGCCTGTTGGTTTCAAGTTCATGAACTGAATGAATGTAACACAAATGTTTTCTGGCGGCTGGGTGGCATTGTTTTTAAAAAGTCTTTCCTTATGTGCAGAATCAGTCTTGTTACATGTATTCATGAAACACTACATGGTTTACATTCACTCCAATATCCTCCTAAAAATCTGACTAAAAATAACAAGAAAACGCTGATCTACTTTCAGTCAGGTTCAGAGGGTTGGCGCCAACATTCTATTACCTGTTCAATAAGAAAAGGCAAGTGTCTAATAAGCAAAACTTAATTCACATGTTTCTCTCTGCTCATGTTTGTGCCCTGTGGGGATAATATTATATGACACGAAGGTAGAAAAAAACACTTCTTCATGGATGATACAACTGTTGGTTTGAGATGGAAAAAGATTAAAGGGTTGTCTAATGTCTTGATGGTTAAAAATCTCAAAACAAAAAAACAAACAAAATATACATATGGTTCTCAGGAGGCAGTGTAAGTCTATTTTTGTTGTCTTATTCGACATAATTAACCAAAGGTTCCTCTGTGACAGTTCCAGCAGATTACACCTTTCACCATACATGGAGGGTACTTTATCAAAACTGTTCTAATGTGATTAAAATCTTTGATGCATGTAAACATAAAGCTGCATTGTCCTTGAAACTGGAACTAGTTGCTACAGCAAATAAACCACTTGCACCTCCAAAATTAGACCAATCTAGTCTAATACTGGAGCCCTGAGTTATTATAATAAACAAAAACAAAAATCAATCACTTCCAGTTGTTCCCTGTGTCTCTGTGCTCTGAGACGACCTTTGACCTGGACTCCACTGACTGGAGAATAAAGCTGGATTTACGTTAAATCACTACAACAGCTGGTTTTATTAAATAACATATTTAATGGTGTATGAGCTTTACTGTAGCGGGGTAAGAAGATTCAGAGATAATGAGCTCCTGTACTGTCCTGTGCCACGTTCAGAGGAAATGAATGCATCAATGGCCTTTATGTCTGAACAGGAGGAAACAGTCCCTGAACCTTTAGTCCAAATATTTTTAGCTTCGGTGTCTCCCAAGATAAACCAAGCTTTGGCCTTGCACTGTCAGTGTGATGCTCACACAACAGGACAAAGAAACCTACTCAGCTTCAATAGATTCTTCAAAACAAAAATCTCTGGAGGACTGACAAGAAACAGAAGAACCAGCACCAACAGTTACTGACTGTATCTTATTTCTAAACACAAATAAAAAGATAAACACTAGTGTGGTTTCAGTGTTTGTGACATGAGCTACAGTATTAACTAATCAGTGATTAAGGACCATTCACACCAGGAAATGTAACTGTAACAACAATGTTGTGTAACTGATGCCAAACACACACTGTGCTCCAGCTGTCAGAGCCCCACAATGAACACTAATCATCTACTGTTGACAATCCAAACGTCCACAGAGATAAATAAACACACTACATTAAATATTGCTGCTTTTCTGAAAAGGTCCTGAAAAATGATTCACGAAGTCCAAAAATCCAATCATGGCACAGTCTGCAGCTGCTAAGTGATTGTGTACTGGACCGGCGGTGGGTGTGGTCAGATGTTTATTATTATTATTATTATTATTATTATCGAGTGTCTGATTAAGTTCAAGTTACAGCACGGACCTGCAGGACGTCCATGTCTATTCAGATGTAAAATGACTGGCTCTGAAAGTGACTCCAACAATATTATTTATCACAATAGTGATGCAGACAAACATCCACCAGAGTCTAGGGCTGCAACTGATCATTCTTTTCACTTTCAATGACTTTCTTGATTAATTGATCATTGTTTTGTCCAAGAAAAAGCAGATCAGCATTTCACAAAGCCATGACACCCAAAGACATTCACTTTACAGTCAAAGAGGAAGGAAACCAGAAAATATTCACATTTATGAAGCAGGAATCACAGAATTTCACCCTGTGTATCCTTGAAAAACTTACTGAAACTAATTATTGATGAATTAATTGTTATTGGCTACTTTGATAATGGACCAGTAAGACATTCATCTTTTCATCACTAATTAAGTCAAAATTTTTTTTTTTAAAAAGTTATAGTTTTATAACAGTAGTAATAGTAATATTAGTAATAGTGATAGTAGTAGTTGTAATATTATATAATAGTGATTGATCACCATCCCAGATCAGTAAATCTTGCCCAGCTCTTTGTTGTCACCTGTTGTCATGGCGGCGGCAGCATCTGTTCCGTCTTCATGTCCCGCCTCTGTGTCTCCGCTCTCAGAAGGTGGTTTCGGCTCCAAGCTGGACCTCAGTTCCAGAAGCCTCTGTTTCACCTCAGACTTAGGTGGAGGTGGGAGGGACAGAGGGGCCACTTTGTTCCTGGTCAGCCTCGGCGTGGACCAGCCGCTGGAGTCGGAGCCACTGTCCCAACCGTCCCAGAACCAGGGCTTGTGGGAATGCTCCATCACCCGACGGGTCAGACGGTACTTCAGCGAGTCTTCATAACATTTGGAAAATGTCTCCCATTTGGGATCCCTGAATTTTTTCATGTACTCTGTCCGAACTTTTTTGGTCACCATGCTTCTTGCTCTGACTGCTCTGATCTAAACACTAAAAAAAAAACGACTGTTAAAAATGAAATGAAAGCTCCCAGCTGGGCATTATGGGTAATATAGTCTAGAAATGACATCCAGCCCTCAAGATATTTTTCTGCTCCTTTTATCATAATTATTTTCTGTTATACTGTCCCTCAAGTCAATAATGAACCTAACTCCCTAAATGACATTGTTAAAGTACTACAGCTGAACAAACATGTATGAAGGCTTAAAGGGACAGTTGTGTATTTTTGACCTGAATCTGTATTTCATCCCATCATCAGTGTAGTACATCCACACTGACTTACCCCCGACAGTGTCCTGTGAGCCCAGT
>JAPSES010077541.1:0-28512 GCA_029822895.1 Maxillicosta whitleyi | reverse complement strand
CCTGGTCTAAATTAAATAGACAACAGTAGAAAAGAATTAGCCTTTTCCATGCACCAATTGATCTACTTGGGGTGCCGATAGCTTATTTTAAAGATAGATGATTAAGGTGCTTAATTTAATATTAGTTTGTAATATATCTTAATAGATATAACTATATTAATATCTATGTTTGTGCTAATGTCTAAATAAAGCTAATGATGACCTTTTTTCAGTCTACATATAATGGTAATATGTTTTTTTTTAACTCCATTTTTGAATGTTTTTAGATCATGCCATAGGATTCATACATTCATTGTTCCTCGAAAACAAATAATGCAAACAGGAACGTTACTCAGCATGCATGTATACTACATGCATTATTGATGAGTATGAAAACTGAGCCTCTGGGCTAATAGGTAGTCTTTCATCATCTATAATCTATGGAAGTCAACTCCTTGGCCTTCAACCTGCACTTATGTACCGTCATTGATCACTTTATAGGTAATTTGTCCATCCTTTAGAGGGCCAGTCATACCACTCATTGACTAGTCGCCTTCCTCCATTTTGAGATATCTAATTCAATAGCCAAACACACACACTGCTCCCTTCAGTGCCTCCTGAGAAGCTCCCTTGAATTCATATTTATGGTCATACATTTCCATGGCAGCACTTCCCTGTTGATGACGAGCTGTAGTACATCCACACTAATGCAGTTTTGCCTCAAAATGTATAACTTTAGCTTCATTATATCCAGTATCTAAATTACTAGACTTTTGGAAATACTGCTCAACCCATTATCTGTTTGATAAGACCTGAGGTAATTTCCTATTTTCAGGTTCACTTTGGTCCATTATTCTTTATTCAGTCTGCTGCAATCCTGTGTCCCAGAGTCCATAAACGATATTCAGTTGTCATTGTACCTCTTTTCATGTGATGATAAAGAGGAGAATAAGTGAATGAAGTTTGATAAGTAAAGGTAATTTTCTCAAACAAATGGTAAAAAATGCATTAGCTAATGTTGGCTAACTATTGTTCGTCCCCCACTAAGGATGCACCGAAATGAAAATTTCTGGCCAAAGTTTGGTCCTTTGCGAACTTTGTCATTTTTTCAAAGATGTCGGCCATGGACGGAGTGGGCATTCTGCAATAAGAAGCTTTCTTTATAGCTGCTGCAGCCGTCTGTCTCTGTCGTACTCAGGATGCTGTTCAGGATGTATGGCTTTTAAATGACTAATTAAGGCAGTGGCGCTAAAGATCTTTGCAGAAGAACCCGCTCTAGATACTTTGGTTGAACACTCGTTACAAACGGCAATCCACTTCTCACTCTCTAACACCTTAAAATATCTCCACACCACCGACATTTTATCGAGGGTGAGAGGTCACAGCGCCACTGCACATCGTCTGATTACATCATTGCATAACACGTTACTATTTGGCCTTGCTTTTAACTGACTCCACCGAAGGCAGAATGTGGCTTTCTTTGCAATATTCATCTGAATATATTCGGTCACCGAATATTCGGTGCATCCCTATCCCCCACTGTATCTGTTAAACTAGATCTTCTGATTCCTCTGATACAATTTAGATTTATTTTTTGTTTTTGCGTCTTCACACTTGATGTTTCATTGGTTATATATTTATCTGTACTATCCATCTCAGGAGACAATAAAAAAAAGAAATGGTTTAGGTCAGTACACAGGTAATCATGAAATAAAGTCTTGCACCGCTGCAAACAAACCAGGAGCTTAAACAGTATTTAATCTCTATGATCTACTACAAATGAAACACCAACCATGGAAAGTAATAGTTGAATTTATGTTAAATAAAAGAAGCCCCTTCTGAAGCTTCACAGCTTTCTAATTTAAGAAAGAAATCAAGTAAACCAGCATACAGACTCCACTGCTGTTGACTGTTTAGACCCTGAGGTGAGTTTTGATTTTGTCATGGATTATTTGTGTAATTTTGCCAGGATGCTTTTGGTGATGGGTATTACATCCCTGTGTTGTTTAGCACACACACCGAACAGGCCACTATTAGAATTTCATCCACTTTGAATATAATATCTCATTATAAAGCAACAGTATTTTTTTTTTTTTTTAATTCTCAAGGGTATTTGATATATTATTTGATATATAAGGATATTGGACTTCAAGAGCTGAAATACTATACATTGTATTTTTTCATTCTTTGTGTGTATTTTAAGGTTTTCTCTGGGTTTTATGGACAGAAATATGGGCTTCCAGTGGCACAACACTGATGAATATTAGTATGAAGGGAAGACTGTACTGCTTAACTGGAGAAAAATTATACCAGTGTTACAATGGGCAAACTTTACCAGTGACAGCCTTTCTGTATTCAACTTGATTAATCGTAGAATCACTGGGAATATTTTTGATGAGGATAGACGGCTTTGAATAATGAGTGTGTCTAACAAAGGCAGAAAGCAGATGTTGGCTTGAACTGTTAATGTCATCAAGACATTAACACGAACATTGTGTCATTGAGAAAGAATGAGAGATTATGAAGACAGAAAGATTACCCGGGGGAGTTGTGAAGGAGAACTGAACCTTCTTTGTTCTTTGCTTGAGGATAATACAGTAATCATTTGGCGCAGTGTGCAGCACGTTGCCATTGGATTTTTATCTTTATCAAAGGAACATTAAAAATATTAAGTATTTTGACCCTATTCACCACTCATTTTAGACTAACATACCTAAACCCACATTATGGAATATTCTCTCAACCTCTAGTTTACAGTTTATTTGCCCTTTGAATGTCGGTAACTGTCACTGCTGAGAAGTATAACTGCAGGTCAACCTAGGAGGCCACACTTAATTGTCGTATTACAGTGAATGTGCCAGAGGCAGATTAAATTATTTAAAGCTGCAGCACGTAGTCAGAAAACCTCAAGGGGAACGTTAGAGCCAAAGGTGGATTTTATTTCTAGTGGGCCCAGAAGAGATCTGTAAAGAAAAATATGATATAGACTCTCATCTTTTAAGAACTTAGATTATGATTGTTTCCTCCCGGTTTCATTCGATATTAACTTTCTGTCCTTGGATTAATAGTCCACTTCCTTTTGAGACATTGTGTTTTACCCCTTGCCAGGAGGTCCACAGAGCCAAATTTGTCTTCCTGTGCCAAATGGCCAAAATGAAATTAGATTGTAGGGAGTCTGGCGGGGAGACAGGGGGAAAGGTTGAAATAATTTTAGTGTGAAAAAATGGGACAGGGTTAAAAATTGATGAAAAAGAAGTTTCTTTTTCAGTTGATAGAAAAGAAAGTTGTGCATAATATGAGGTGATACAGATTTATTTTAACCACTGCAGGAGTTGTTCCTGGTGTGAACCTTATAAAAATACTCTCTGTGTTCTGAACTTTTCAACATAAAAACTTCCAAGTTCTTAAAGCCAGATTTAGTGGCAAAAAGTCTGTAATTACTGTACTTTTACTGACTTTTTACCTTTTACTCTACCTTTTTACATAAATATCCATACTTTATAATTGTCACGTTGTAATCCTTATATTTTTAAAGCTATTATTTTTATTGGAATTGCACATCTTCCCAACATTAAGCCTGGTTTCAACCTATGTAGACGGACAGGGAAAATAAAGATGACCCTTTGGTATATAGAGGATGCACTGCAGCACTGTAAAAGGCAATGGGATGAAAGAGAGACATCAGAAAAAGGGTTGATTCAATATGATGAGAAGAACCAATACCAAAATGATGGTAGAACCTTAGAAATACTTACATTTCAGTTTGCACTTTTGTACTTTTAGTCAGATAAAGAAATTCTATCAATAATATTTTTGCATCTTTCTTTTTTATTACACAAGTCTGTACTCGTGCCTGAGTAAAGAATGTCTACTTTTGCTCCATCTGCTAAAAACACAAAATAATCAAATATACCCCAAGAAAAACTGAACTAAAATCACATCCTGAGTGATGCTCCTCTCATGTCAGTGAGAAACTGCAGCGCTTTAAGCTCTTCAGGATATTTCAAAGGGTAAAATTCACAGCAGTCCAGAGCTACATTGTTATGAATCCCAAACCCTGTCAGTTTGCAACTCGATACGGCCCTTAAACCCGTCATCGCCGGATCTATGGTTCTGGCTGTGTCGCAGCGTCCTGTTGCTGCATGTCTCTCACAAGCTCAGCTGTTGATGGAATGCGAGGATGGTAGAGTTGAAATATTTCTCAGCAGAATGGCATAGATGTGTGAGCATTAGAGTTTACCACTGCAAGCCAGAGCAAAGCAACCCAAGCATGCCTGCAGATGGTTTTGAAAGTTGCGGCCCAAAACAGAAGACTCACTATCTCTGAAGTTCTTGTACACTTTACAGGCTTTATATGTGCACAGGATATGTGGGAGCAGCACTTTTTACTTTAAAGCCAGTCATGAAAGCAATTTGTTTTTTACCTCTTCTTTCCAGAATACATTATTTTAGTTTTGGCATGGGAGTTTCTCATCTGCTTCTTTCTCGTCCTCTGAGATAATTGGCTATCACTGAGCTGTATGTGTTGGAATTAATGAGAACATTGAAAAGGACAGTATTATTTATGCTATTCTGGCTTCACTCTCTACTTTTTGACACACCTGAGTGGAATAAAAACAAATTATGAGTGTCAGTAAGCCCTATTATACAAAAGCCCATCTTCTTTCCCACACTATCCTTTTAGATTGTACATATAGTGCTCTTCAGCTGCATGATTTGCTTTCCTAGTGATCTGCAGCTTTTACTAACTTCCCTCATTATTTGGTCCTCAGTGAAGAATATTACGAATTACACTTCAAAGGGCTAATTTGGTCCTGACATCCTATAAATAGACTGGAGCGGTATGAGGCTATAACATGCAGCAGGGATTGCCTTCGCTCACAGCTCTAATGACTTCATTTCTATGCATCGGGAGCAGCACTGATAGATTTTGATTTCTTGCTGCTTTGTGATGACTCAGTCATCACATAGCACTCATCAGGAGGGTCAAAATATTCCACTTGAAGACAGCCATGTGACTTTTTAATGAGTATTCAGAATGTGACACAGTGACTTAGACATATGCAGCTTCATGGTGGGTTTTTTTCCCCTCATTACGTGTCCTGACCTCTCCAGCTTACGGAATATCTATCTGTCACTATTTGAATCTCAAAGGTAGACTCAGCTGTATTCAAGACAATAGCAGTTTTATGAAGAAATGTATTCATATTTGCCAGTGCCAGTGGGGAATATGGCACCTAAATCAGTCATAACTAAAGTTGGCATATTTTAGAGGAAGATTTGGTCCTCTGCAAATCCTACTGCATGGGTTTTGGTCGTGTCTCTGCATGTTTCTCCTGGTCAAATCAGACGTGTTTGGCTTCTAAACTAAGTAAACCTTGCTAGAATATGCTATTGTGTAGTTTTCACAACCTGCCTTTACTAATTTAGCCATTATGCAGAAAGAGGAGGAGAAAAAAATGAAGCAGAAAAATATATAGTGCTTAGTGTAAAGGGCTTAAATACAGAACTGCAGAATACTGTACGGTTTCATTAGCCTTCCTCATGTATAATAATACCAATGAAGCACATTGAAGGATGTAGAAAGTTTCTTCTTTAGCTCCCCAGATCCTGCGATATTGTAAAGACACTGTCCTTCGTCTTCGTCTTCATCGTCATCCTTTTGTCTTTGTCATCTTTATCGCTGTCATCTTTGTTAGCAATGTCTTCAAATATCTCTAAAGAAATTACTGGTGGGATTCCTTTCAAATTTATATGTAGCTTCCCTGGGATAATGTTTACAAAACTTGTTCACAGTTTTAAGACATTTTTATGAATTTGTGAAATATTAAATAATTGCCTTTACTTACAATGGGTCATATTTTAATGGCTTATAATATGGAAATTATTCGAAGTCATTACACGAAACACTGGTAGGAGTTATCCTCTCAACCTTCCAGGAGGTCTACAGATGGAAATGTGCCTTAGGCTATAATCTGGTATATTTCCATTTTTTTTAATGTTCATTAATATGTATTGTTCCTTCTTTTCTTAAATAAATAACACCTTCAGTGTAAGTTCCACCCACTTCTATTGGGAGATTGATCTCCTACATCGAGACCACAGGACTCTAACATAGCGGCAGAACCTGACAACCTCACACATTCAAGTTGGTATTGATTCTTGATAAGAACACACTGGTGAGATACAGGGCCAATTGTCCTATTTTTCTGCTTCTCCTGTCATTAATATTCCCCCTCTGTTATTTCATCTGTGTTCTGTCTTTTGTACTCTTTTTGTCTAACTTTAGTCATTCTTGTTCTTTCTACATGCGAGTCGTTCGCAGGTTCTTATCACATCTTTTGTCCATGTGGGCCATCCAAGACGTGCAGGAATCAGCCCTGAGAGAAAGAGGCAAACATGAGTAGGGCGTGCAGAGGACAGGATTCAGCACTTAACAAACATGACCCTCCTCTGTCTTTCCTGTCATCCCACCCCCTTCCCGTTGCTCAAATCTCCCTGCTGTTGTTTATAGGAACTCATTGTCTTTGCATCAGGTTTTCATTTCTCTCTAAAATGTGCCATTGTCATGAAAGTTGATCCAGAGTATTCAGTTCCAGCAAATGCCAGAGATGAGATTTCTTTGAAATGTTTACAGCTTATAGAGGGACAGATTGTTCAGCTAATGCACAGAAAAGAGAGATTGTATTTCAAGTCTGAATCTGAGAAATGATCACGACGTTTTGTCAGAATACGACAGTTGTTCTATACTAAACGTTGGGAGGATGAGATAAGAAACTCCCAGTGAGATCTGTAAAGGCATCTTAATGTGAATACTTACTGCATTTCCCATATTCTGTGTTTATAATCTTATTTTTTCCACTGTTTTCTGCTGTATTTGACAACATACTGAACATACAGAGCACAGTAGTTACCGCTTACGTCTTAACTGTCACAGCTATACTTCCATTACAGTGACTTATTACTTATTGAACGATTATGACTGAGTGATTTATTGTAAAATCACTGCTGTTAAATTTATTTTAAAAAATAGACATTGTCATTATTGAAATTATTTTATTAATTATTTGTCATGTGTGTAGTTTATGAACTAATTATATGCAAATATTTTTCCAGTTTCTTACATAGTATGGATATTTGTAGATTCTGACTTTCGTAATTGGCACTGAAAAATATATCTGAAACATGTACTCATGGAAAGAAAGATTTTTTTTTTCAGAATTTCTTCAGATTATTTGATCATACAAGTGGAGTGTTTTTCATTGCACTTTGAGAAGGACAACACATGTTGGACGCAATGACATAGTTGTACATTTTGTGTCATTTTTTTCTTTTTTGTTTAATGCATTGCCTTCAATATTCTGCAGTGTTCTCTTTAAATTTGGAATTTATTTTTGCCTTTTGCACACCTTTAATTCTTACTTATGTTGAAAATAAAATTGATCATCGAGGTTGTTGAAAGCAACACAAGAATTATGGCAAAGTGAAAGTCAATGTGCACCCAAACTGCCTCCACACCTGGAATGTAATCTAACATTCTGCATAGTGTCGACTGAATGGTCACCGAATACAAGCCCAAATACAACTCCTGATTCATCATCAGAAATCTGACTCTCCAAAGTGGTTACCCATAGATAGATTGTATGGTACAAGTGAAAAGTTAACACCCAGTTGTTATGGTTTTTCAATCAAGATGGCAAATTAAAAAGAAAAGTGGCTTTTATAAAGAGTGTCCTTTGTTGGATGGATGGTACGGGCTTTATTCACAAAAGAAATCATTTTAATTGAAACGACTCCATTCGTGTTGAGGGGAATGACCTTATAAATGGGGTCAGAAACCGTGGTCCACAGAATGCCAGTTATGCAATCAGAGTTTTGGCAAAATTGTCAATAGTTTCATAGAGAGGGATATTAAAAGTGCAGTGTGTAAAGCTCTAATTAAAAACATGAATGCAGACTTGGGAGTTCAGAGGAGCCAAAGACATTGGCTGTGGTTGCAGAGATGAGGAGGAAGTAACAATAAACACAAATACATATGATGATAAATACTTGCGTATAGAAAATTTATTGGTGTAAAACACATTTAGTAATTAATCCACACTTGTTTTAGTTTGTGTGTGGCTAACAAATATGGATTAAACCATAAAGACCCAAACAACCACTGGTGACTAGAATCATCTACCAAAATAAAATGCTTAATAACTTCTGATCCATTAAAGCTATGAATCCTTGTAAATAATTGGTGTAAAATACAGTTATTCATCTTTTCATGGTCATCAGAAATAACCCATTTGGATGTTCAGAGGCTCTGTAGTAACCGTGGAAACACTCATCTTCTACCACATTGATTCACCAGTAAAACCAATGGAGTTGGATCAATGACAGTGGATGGGCAAAATGGTTTTATGTTCAGAAATTAATACATTTTATTTAAAAAAAATCACATTTTCTTGATTTTCCTGCATTCTTGATATTATGACAATTAAGTTTAATCTGAGCTTTTATAAACATCTACATGACCAGTAAATTAAATATAGGAAAATATGTGATTTTTAGAACTAAGAACTACAAAATACAGAGGATAATGTTATGATAAATGGTGAGAGAAAAATGTATTTTGGAACTGTTGCAAAAGTCACACGGGGTCTTTATGGATTAAATAGGTTTTTTACTTATTCTAAGATTATGTAAGTGGACATTTTATGTGCAACTAAAATACGTCTATCTTACTTTTTGAGTACAGGTCACTATTGTTTAATGGTTATTAAGCAGATGCTAATGTAAGTGTTAGAAGCTGTCAGCAGATTTACAGATTGTGACTGGATCATTGTGTAGGAGCCAAAACTAGTACGTGGCAAGAGCTGATAATTACAACCCCATGTGTGGAGTGTGAGTTCATTACAGCAATCCAGTCACTTATGGATTCCCTCTGTATCCGGTTGAGTCTGTACCAATATTTAACATCCATTTTTGCTCTGGCAGATTAATGACTTCTCTCTTATCTGTTTTACCTGTCACATCCTCTAACTATTGTGCGTCTCTCATCATCTTGGACGAGTGAAGCTGACAAAATGCAGATTATTTTTGTGTTTCCATCTGTTTTTTTTTTTTTAACTCCTAAATACCCACTGTTACTTTTCTGGCAGTTCCCAAAAAAGTTTCTCTGTTAAACCTTTCTTAAGTGATTTATTACCATATTTTGTAGTATTATCCTCTATATTTGGCACGTAAATCATGCATTTTCCTGTATTTAATTCCCCATATTTAATTTAGATGTTCATGGAAACTGTAAATTCAGAAAATGAAACTGTGACTTCAGCAAAGATATCAAATGAACATAAAAATAAGCATCTCCATTCACCGTCATTGATCCAACTCCATGGGTTTTACTGGTGAATCAATGTTGTAGAAGATGACGGTGTTTTCACATTCACTACAGAGCTTTTGGATATCCAAATGGGTCATATCTGATAACCATGAAAAGATGAATTATTGTATTTTACACTAATTATTTACATGTATAGATAAGATTAGTGGTCATCAAGTATTAAAAATTTTACATCAGGTATTTATGGGTTAATATACTGAACGTATTTAACTATTACTGTACAATTGTAAACAGTTTTACCTGTTTATTGATGCCATAAGTCATGACATGTTCCATTATGTTCATAGTATTGTTTGTTTTTGAGATCCTCTTTGATATTCTTCTTCTTACTCTTCTTCTTATTATCCAGACCTTGATTGTCAGACATACAGGTCTGACCTAGCACTTTATTAAAGTAGCTTTTCTATGTTTGCTATGAGTAAATAGGTGTAAAAATCCAATCTCTGTGTTAATGTAAAACATCCCCATGTGTCAAGGTGCCCCTGACACACTCTGAAGTTGAAGACTTGCTCCATCTAATATTCTGTTAAAGGTCTAATTGATATCTTCATATCTAGCAGGTATTATGTTATCCTTGGAGGTCTGTTCATTGGTTGTTTTGAGTTTACCGTGGGAAATCAGTGGCTTCATGCTCCTGTCTGTGTTATGACTGCTATGTGCTAGACAGGGTGACAACGAGGCAGAAAAGGTGCCAAAGTAAGCAAGAAGGTGGCAGCGTATATACAGCAACGGACTGCTTTTACCCAGAGTTTATCAGAATTTCAAGGAAATATCTCAGAGGTATTAAGCTCTAAAAAGGATCTTAGCCACTTTCACGCTGAAATGTCATGTCTGTTGATGCTCTGTAAGAGTGTGTTTCATTTTAATTAGCAGTGTTCTGTGGCTAAAAGAAGCAGGGGTGACGCTTTGCATATCACAGTATTTCCTTTAGTAACTGTTACACAATGGGACTTTGAACTTAAAAACCTGGATTTTTTTGGAATATGCCCAAAGAAGACAGTAATAAGGTTTCTGAAACTTTGCTCCAGGACTGGTTAAATAGTATGTAGTTCTTAGTTGTAGTCTTATCTTGAACTCATAGGAGCGTCACCTCCATGACAAAACAGGAATTTAGCCCGTGAACATGTGTACATACTTTGGCTTTTTTTACGGTCCCAGATTTATATTGCACCATTTCATCACTCTTGCCACCACTTTATGTTCTCTACTCGGGTTAGGCTATCAAATATCCCTCTCTGCTGCATATTTTATGACACGATGCCTTCCTCCAACTCGGGAAATACATGTGTCGAAGCTGATGTGAAGCCGTTGCTGTCTAATGCTGGCCTTTTGCTCTTAAAGGGAGAGGGTTCTGTAATCATCTCATTAATACTATTTAATATGGTAAGTGGGCATGAGAAATACTCAGTTGAAATTGTCACTGCCCTCTTGGGAAGTCAAAGTATAGTAGCTTGTCCAGAGAGAAATTACCTTGTAAATTATGTATAATGGTGACATACTTCTAATGTAATAATATCTCGGGTTTGGGAGAAGAAAAATAAATCATACTGCAGTTTCATTGGAGGATACTTCCTCCTTTAAGACATGAATAGCTTTAGATGAGACTTGAATCAGCTCTCTGTTTTATGCCTCCTCCTCTCCCCATTTCTCGGTGAGCGCTGTCTTCCTTATCTGATGGAAATCATAAAATATGTAGCTTTTCCACATGCCATATTTAACCAACATGTATTTAAAATGGCGGTTTGTTTTGTTTAATGCATGTTGCTCCATGTGTCTTTTCCTCGACTCCTCTGCCCACAACTCAGGTGGGAGGCAGTAGGAAGTGAGGAGAGGAGGCAATCTGTTATTTCATTTGGTTGTTGCATTAGAAACAACTGTGGGAAGGACACAATTTAGACTTACAAAATTGACAGATGAAATGAAATTCTACAAAGATGATTTTTTTATCTTTATAATTTAACCCAAAGACCCAGTGGTACTTTTGTGGCATTTCTTAAATGATTTATCACCATTTACTGTAATATTATCCTGTGTATTTTGCATTTTTAAATGAATGCATTTATATGTAATGAATTAATTTAATTTACTGATCATGTGGATGTTTATTTAAGCTCAGATTAAAGTTGGGGGGTGTTATATCAGCACAACAGAAAAAAGAAGAAAAAGTGACTTTTTGAGTAAAATATCATTAAGTTAACATAAATTAAGAATCTCCATCCACTGTTATTGATCAAACGCTATGGGTTTTACTGGTGAATCAATGTTGTAGAAGATGATGGTGTTTTATTTGTTCACCACGGAGCCTGTGAGCGTCCAAATGGGTCAAATCGGATGACCATGAAAAGATGAAAAACTGCATTTTACACAACTCATTTACATGTTTTTAGGGTTGCACAATTAATCAATTTTAAACTGAAATCAGATAAATTAATTAGGACACTGTTTACAAAAAGGTAATCATTAAATCGAATTTCCTGTCTCTTGTGTCTCCGGGCTACGTGCCTCTGTGTTACCGTATGCTCCTCCTCCTAATTGTGAGCATGGTCTCCACAGTCTTTGGTCTCCACACACCAGTACAGACAGCAGAACAACCAATTTACTTCAGGCAGTGCCTTGCATGGCAGCGCATGAAAAAAGACATGCAGACTAAAACACCACCACCTGCCTGAATTGAAATTGAAAATCGAGTTTTTAGAGGAAAAAGTAAATTTTATTTTTGGCCAAAACCATGCATCCCTAATATATTTATAAGATTAGTGGATCAACAAGTATTTAACATTTTACATCACTGAATGATTTTGGTCACCAGTGGATATTTATGTCTTTATGAGTTAATAAAGCAAATAACTCTTATAACGACACTCTATAATACTTAGTATTTATGACTGTGGGTCTAATCTTCCTCACTTCCATGAATCTGGAACACTCATTATCCAGGAAAGCAACACAATCCAGTTGTGTTTTTGACGTCCTGCACGTCAAAAATCAATGGAAGGAACGTAAACACGCTGTCCAACTTTTGTGCGCATAGGTCTATTTCCTTCACATACATAAGTGATTGTTTGTTGAGCTCTGAGTTTCAGAATGTGCCCTTCACTGCAGTATTTGCCTGAAGGCATCCGGTATCGACAATGACAGGTACTCTTTGTTTCTGCAGGTTTTCCTCTCCTCTCCTTGTTTCTACGTCTTCATCGAGACAAATCTTGCAATCCAGAAAACAAACTGTAGTTTTACCTTTTATTAAACATGATTTTTACTGCACAGTTACACATACAAGACATATTCGATATATAAATCTGTTTGCATCGTTTTGACCAGGTCTAAAAACTTCAGTTCAATTTACTATCTTACTGTACAGCCTAAGGGAAAGTCTAGTTGTAATACAAAACTGTAAAAAATATACTGTATCTCATTCACTTTTATGTGTAATAAATGCTAAAGCGTTACAGCTGAAAACACATGTAACATCTGCGTATGAAATGCGAATGCTCATGCACACTTTGAAACCTAGTCTTATCCTGCTTGACATGCAAATTAAACATGCATTCTGGGATGGAATCAAAGGTCGACCAAACATTATTCATTTCCTGGGCCGTGCTCTGAAATCCTGGATGCATTTCATCAGTGTCTGACCATCAACTCATCCACTGAGTGAAAAGCTCCTTGTCAGGTTGAGCTGATGTTCAGAATGTGAACACTAGATGGTAGTTTTGCATGTCACCAACCTTTTAGCTTGATTGCAAGACTCAAACACATAAAATGCATAGGCAACGCCCTTATGGGGTATACACCTGATATATAACACATACTACATCACATTTATTGAAGGACTACATTGTCCCAGTCCTGCTTAGCTTGTGTTTCATACTGCTGGTCCTGGCTGGGTGTTTCAAAGCAGCACAGTGGGTATGTGTCCTCTGTCTATTCCCGCACTGAGCACAGATATTCATTGCATGAAAGAAGCGCAGATTGTAGTTTTATTTGAGGAAGAACGTTCCCAGCGGATGCGGTATACTGTTTCTGACTGATGTTTGTCTGTATGTTTTAACCAGTTCATATTCCCCTTTTCCTGGCAAGAGTTTATCTTACAGGAAGAAAGTCAGTGAACAGATCATGAAATGTTCATCAGAATTAAAATTAGAATGGTTTGGATTGTTGTAATTTCCACCAGCATTAATTATAGTGCTAAGAGACACTCCATGTTGCATATAGAGGGGGGAAAAACAATGCAATGCTTTGCCATTATCACTTTAAGTCACCCGGCTCCCGAAGCACAACCTCATTGACGCAGAGGTCCTTTCATATGCTTTGATCCTGTTAATAATTATAAGCTATGCAGCTGAAGAAGGAAGGCAGATTGAATGTGTAGCACAAAAATACACACTGATGGTGGAATTGAGAGCGAGGGACTTGGAATGACTTCTGTGGAAGATTCAATAACGGTGTGCTGTCGTTCCCAGACACATCTCCAAAAAAAAAAAAAAAATCACAGATTATATTCCTGCCTTGGATAAATAGTGATATTTTTTTATGATTTGCCTAAGCATCTCTTTCACTTTGTACACTTTTCTCTTTCCTTTATCTCATCCTCTTCTGTCTGTCGTTTCCTATTGGACCCAACATTTCCCTCTTAAAACACTTCCTTATCTGGAGTGGCTCTGGAGTGGCTCAGAACAGAACTGGAATTAACATCCATAATGGTCTACTGGCAAGGTCGCAAAAATGAAAGCACTGGCTGGGGGGTGACATCAAGCCAAGAAGCTCAACGGTTCTTCATGCTCCTCTCTCTACTGGGCTTGGAGATGGATTACGATGGCAGGCTTCCATTGCTCCATAGATGCTGGGTCTGGCCTTTTGTTCTGTTGTGATTACAGGAGTCATGCTCCAGTATATACCACTTCTCATCTGCAAAACAACATCTTGACGGACTTCTCAGATCAAAGACCTTTAAAGTAACTGATAAAAGTATATTTATAGACTTATGGATTTGTTTAGAAACCTGAAGTGTCAGTTTTTTGGTTTCAGGAGCTCCTTTAACCGGTTTGATTTATGCAAACTTGCTAAACCGTCATTTTTCACTGTGACAGGTTCTGGTAGATTAAGAAGTAGCCTACATCAGCAAGTTGTGCTGACTCTGTCACAGCCCAAAATCCAACTTGTTTTGCATTAATAATGATCAATATTCAACATGATTTATATAATAATGGCATGTGTCTTTAAAGCGATGTCATTTAACCCATAAAAACCCAAACAGCTACTGAAAACCAAAACCATCTACTGATCTAAACTGTTTAATACCTCTTGATCCATTAATTCTATCAATCCCTGTAAGAAATTGTTGTAAAATACAGTTCCTCATCTTTTCATGGTCATCAGATATGACCCATTTGGACGTTCAAAGGCTCTGTAGTTACCATGGAAACACCATCACCTTCTACAATACTGATTCACCAGTAAAACCAATGGTGTTGGATCAATGACAGTGGATGGAGACGCTTGTTTTTATGATCATTTGATATCTTTGCTGAAAAAGTCACTTTTTCTTCAGTTTTCAGTTTCATTTCCTGAATTTACAAAGTTTCCATGAACATCTAAATTAAATATGGGGAATTAAATAAAGGAAAATGCATGACTTATGTTGAAAAGTGCAAAATATAGAGGATAATACACTGGGTCTATGTTCAGATTTTACTGATAAAGTCACTTTATTCAGGTTTTTCTGTTTCTAATATAATAATGACATAATAATAATGACAACTAACTTTAATACGAGCTCGTATGAACATCTACATGATCAGTAAATTAAATATAGGAAAATACTTGATTCTCTTCATTTATTCATAAAGGTACTTGATTGAATACTAGACTGAAAATACTTCATTGTTACCAAAAAAATTCCAAAATGCAGAGGATAATATTGTAAACATTGCTGATATGTCACTTAAGAAATATTAAATAGAAAGACAAAACTAGTTTGGAACTGCCACATTTGTAGCCCTGGGTCTCTATGGGTTAAAACTGAAGCAGACAATGTGAAGATCAAAATGTACAAATCCATGGCTCTCATTTTGTTCCGTTAGCTATAAATATATAAAGTGTTTTCTGTAACAATGGGAGGAGACAGAGAAAACATAAAACTGTTGCATTATAGCAATATAGCAATTTGGGGCAATGAGGTGAAACATGTAGATGCGGTATCATAACCACCACAAGGCAAAAAACTCCCAACTACTTCTGCTTATTCAGTTTTTATTTGCAGTTGAAAAACCTCTGAATCATTACGTTCCACTCGGGAGGGTCTGCACAGTCATATAAAACCTAGTGTGGAGTTTTGTCCATCTTTCCTGCTTGGTTTGAATCTTTTATACAGAGCCAACCTTAATCATGCCCAGACAGTTAAAACTATTGAGTACAGAATATCAAAAACTGGATATAAACAGGAATCATTGTTTTTTTTCTACCCCTATATCCGTTCATTACTCTTACCTCCCCTCACTTCCCAAGTGCCTCTTAGTTAATGAGTCACTAAAATCAGAGATTGATGGCCCTGTCATGCTTCTGTGTTAATAATGTTGTTAAAATAGACCCCATTGCTCAATAAGAAAATTGATTTATTGGGATTCTGGGCAAATGTGCATTGAAAAAGAAGGATGATGCTAAATGTGGTCTCCTCATTCAGTTGATTGCTATGGACACGACATTTAAAAGGAAGCCAGATCGAGAAAGCTGGAACTGCCTGAATATTCCCATTTGGCAACGTCTTGTGAAGGACAGAAGGATAAACTATCCTGTCGTGGTCCCCGTCAGTCTTAGTCGGTGGGGAGAAAAAAAATGCGAATGAGAAATTGTCTCAGTGCATTAGATAAACAAAGGCTAGCCGAGGAAAACGAAATAAGAAATGTGTGTGTGTGTGTGTGTGTGTGTGTGTGTGGTGCTAAACAGCTGTGATGTGCGGATTCAGTGTGTGTTTGCATGTGTGAGCGTACACATTCACGGTAATATTTATGCAAGGACTAAAACATCTCATAAAAACACACAGGTTGCACAGATGAAAAGCGGTAAATGTTAATAGCAGGTTCATCATACATAATAGTGTCTAACCACAGGCATTTTGCTTGGGAGCCATCTGACAATAAGTGTTGTGACAGACAGTGAGTCAGGAGGGTTACAAGTCACACGAAAACAGCCTGTAGAACTCGATCTGTGGATGAAAATGAGTTAATGAGTAGTTTTAGTGTCATACATTTTTGGTTTTACAGCTTTTGGCAGTGTGTTCTTTTGTCAATAAACCTAACTTGGGACAAAATATAAATATAGGAGTATATTGTATTACCTCTTCATGTTATATTTTAGCAAATATTAATATTTTTATTCAGTCACACATGGACAGTCAGTGAGCCCGTTTGCATGACCATAGAAGTCTGATAAGTGGGAGTAATTGGACAGATGTAATAATCAGATCTAAATCTTTACATGCACCCTGGTTTAGACACTCCAGTCCATTATTGGATTTCTTTCAGAGTACATGTAGTCCTCGGGTTACGAACGAGTTCCGTTCCTACGCTGTCGACGTAACCCAAATTTGCACGTAAGTCAGAATTAACCCTTTAGTACCCTTAAATACCCCCTAAATCTCTAAATAACCATCCAAGTACATGTATTATACTTCTATATAAGTACTTGGAGATGTCCGGCTGGAAGGAAATCTTCCTCTTTTCCTCCCATATCTCACGGTAGCACCGTACACTGTCCATCACTGCCCTTGAAGCTCTAGAAAAGTGTTCCATATTGGGATCCTCTGCTTCGAATCGTGCAATAGCCTGTTCTAGAAGTGAAAAGGATGTTGATGTATGTACATACAATATACAGCACGTATGTACAGTAGTGGCGGACGAGACTCCGGCGTTGTAAAAATCGAAATAATGTAAGTTGGGTACGTCGTAACCCACCTGTATATATTGATAATAGACTTAAACTTCCTGTTATTGTCTTCTGCCCACGTTTGACTGTGTAGTTCCTGTTCCCTGCTATTTTAATTGTGTTTCCACATATGCAGATGTAAAAGAACAAAATAAATCAGATTAACCTATATACTTGCAGGAAGACATTGGAGTATTGTGGAGAAATCCTTACTGCTGTTATCTGAAAAAACATATGGGATTAGTGGTCACTTGAATGATCAGAGTATTGGTGTGAGCATAAACAGGCTCTGCTATGCATGTTTTTGTGCATTGTTTGATCTCTTTTGAGGGTGTTTTTCTTCTTCAGGTACACATTCATCATAATGTATCATACAGTAGATGACCGCATTTCTTTGTATCACAGAATTACTATTATGTTACCGTTTTTTGGTAATGTATTTAGCATGAGTTACTCCGCTTTCCATCCCTAATAAAAGCTGACTTTTTCACAATTTCCTAAAGAGCCATCTTCCCGTTGCTCGTAAACTTCATATTATGCACACTTTCCATGCCAATAACATCCTGTGGACACCACAGTGTCACAGTATAGTGGAACCAATTTATGTTCAGATTCATCCTTGAGAAAAATACATTATCATAGCTGTCTCCCACAGTCACATGAAGCTATCAGATCAGCAATATTTCCATGGAGCTACGCTTAATCTGATCCCCGAGATAGAAGAGCATCAGCAACCACAAAGACTACAAAGGCTGGACGTGTTATGTTAATCCATCTCCTAGGAAAGTCCCGCTTGTATCAGCTATCCTTGCTCCCCCCCCCCCCCCTTTCTCTTTCAGTCTTTTTTTGGGGGGGTAGGCATTTAGATGGATAATCACTGGCAACCCTCTGGCTAGTTTCATCCAACTACTTAAAAATTCCTTCGTCCTTTTTCTTCTAATTCTTTCTTTGCTGCTTAGAAACCTTTTCTATCTGTCTGCCTGCCTGCCTGTTAGTCTGCCTGTCTGACTGCCTGCCTGTTAGTCTGTCTGTCTGACTGCCTGCCTGTTTGTCTGTCTGTCTGACTGCCTGCCTGTTTGTCTGCCAGTCTTAGGGCTGCATCTAATGATCATTTTAACAATAGATTAATCTGTAGGTTATTTTAATAACTAATAGATTCATCAGATAAACACAGAAGACTCAATTCTCAAAGATAGATCTCGATATTTAAGCCAAAACAAAATAAGCTGCAGACAAGTCACTAATGATTACGTCCCTGGAATGGCTTTAAGTATAGTTACACTAGAACTAGCCCGCTACTAGACTGGTTATGGCTATAGACTAATAAGGCAGCCTTCAACCAGCTCTGGTTATTTGCTATCAAGTCAATGATGGGTAATGTTAGTCTGGTGGCCTGATAAACAGAGATGGATGAAAATGTTGTAATTATGACGATAGTGTCATTTTAGCTAGGGGGCTAAAGTAATCACAACACGTGGGCTGTCTTAGAAGAGGTTTAAATGATCAATCCCGGGGGCCGCGGCAGCCACATTTACCTGTAACATCGTGCGCTGTGTGATTTTGACTATTTTTTTCTCCATATTCAAGTTTTGTTACTTAAACAGGGCTGCTGTGGCCACTGCGAACATAATGTAAACCTAGCTTTAAAAATCTGGCCTAGTTTGGATACTTCAGCCATGCTGCTCTGTGTTTTCCTGTTACACCACACAGCGTGGGGGCATGCCTCAATACTAACGTGTTCAAGACTCAACGAATCAACTGTTGAATTCATTGCCAAATCTTTTAAGAATTGATTTGGATTGATTTGTTTTTGCAGCACTGTTTTGATAATATACATTGTATGTATATTAAGTATAGTAACATACATAATATGTGTATGTATGACCTATATTTTGATCATGTACAGTATGTTGTGTGAATAACTTAATTGTCACATACATTACACCTAAGTGGGTCAAATTCCATTGCTAAACTATATTTATGAATTGATAATGAACTACCTTCCATTCCTTGCCTTGTGCAATTCTTCCCCCAGTTCTGTGTTTTTATTCTGGAAGTAGACTCTGGCCTCTCAGAAAACATATGGTCCAGATGTCAGCACAGATGATGGGGCTACATAGACCTCACTACATCATCTGCCAAATGCACTGACATCTGCATGCATTGCACCTCTGTGGTCAATAGGAAATGGCCTTTTCAAGCTAATTTAGAACGGGCTTGCACTGAGACTAAACAGTGGAAAAAGCTGGTAGTCATCAACTGTCTATATACTCAACCTTACAAATGCTAAGAGGCCGGCATCCAAAATGCCTCAGATTTGTTTTGGTTTTAAAACAGTCACTCACAGCTCCCTCCTAATTTTAACAAATGGCTCACAAGTGTAGTAACAGGAGCAAGAGTGAGTAAGTAAGCCCTGGAAACTAGGCATGTCCGCTATGGAAACTCTTTTTTTGGGTTGGGCTGGCTCATGAATTCCACATAGAAAAGGCTCTTATGGCCTACATTTAGCAGAAAAAGTTTAAATCTAATTTATCTGGATTATAGTTTTCTCTTGAATTTATCTAGTACAAAATGATGAACAACCATGCTTTTCATTAGTACTTGTAACACAGGTCCTATGCCATTGGGTTTGATGTATATGTCTGTTTTTTTTTTGTCATTACTGTATAATTGTCTTTGCTTTGATGACATTTTCTAGACACTCAGAGTACTAATTACAGCTGTCAGAATAAATGCATAATACAGGATTGACTTCCACTTAGACCAGAAGTGTTGAATTGATAATCACATTTCTCGACCTACAAATGAAGTGTCTAATAAAAGCACACATTTATGGCATGCATAGCAATTAGGTTATAAACTATGCAGAAACAGACACCATCTATAAGGCAAACGTGTCACGCACACACACTTTATATTTATAAGTGAAAATTCTTAAAAGCGGTGACAGTCTCAATAAGACAATTTAATTCTGGTCCAGTATGAGAACAATAACAGGTTCGTCCTTGACAATGAATCAATTATTGCACAAAGACAGGCTCCGAGAATTGATTCATGCTTTTAAAAAATGGCCAGAGCAGTTTATCTGTGTTGTTATGAATGTTTCAGGCTTTGTACTTTAATTGTACTTTAGGATGGAAAATGCACTTGACTGTCTAGACTCTGACATGGTGTTTCTTTACAAACCATTAGGCCACTGAAAAATCCAGTGAATTTGTAGCCGGATGTTGACTGTGCTCCGGTCCATATCTATAGGAGGCTGACAGCTGCTCAGCTCAGGCCCCGCTTGCAAATTGTATCATTAGGAGGCATCATGAAACCGATCGTTCGCTCTGGGAATTCAAGTCCCGCCAGGAGACTTCAGTTCACCCTCATTCTCACATTTCTCCTGCTTCTTAATCCTTTTTCTTTTCACAATGAGATGTCCTTAATGGGTCTCGACTGCTGAAGAGACGGGAATGTCCAGGTCTATCACTCGTCTGTTGTTCACTTTCTGTATTTACTTTCATCTTTAGTTTTTTTCCCCCTTCTCTACTACACCCTCTTTTCTTTAAACTCACCCTCAAGTGGTGTCTTTTTAGTTCGCCTGCCGATAGGCCAGGAGTTATTATAAAGGTTCAAGTGTCAGTGCCTTCATTAGTAGTTTCTTCACACATCTTCTCAGATGAACCTGCTGGTCACATTCATTGCAATTTTTTCTATGTATACAATAATTTATACAATTATTTCAGCCTAAATATTACAAATCTGTCTTTACTTATAATGGTCCATATTTTGATGGCTTGGAACATGGAAATGCTTTAAGATATCAATGTAGTTACTGTTGATCACTGATAGGAAGTCATATATGGACTTTAATTTGGGTCCATGACCTTTGACCTTGAGTGACCTTGAAGGGTCGAACTCAACCTCACCAATGTCTAGATTTCACTGATCTCCTCTGAAACTATTGGTCGGATTCATTTCAAATTTGTCATTTCCTTGGGACAATGTCTACAAAGGCTGTTCACAGTTTTAAGAAATTTAGATTTTAATACATTTTAGATGTGTTTTTTTTTTTAATATTAAACCGTTACTAATATATTTTGATGGCTTCTACCATGATAATAGTTACAGATGCCAGTATACTTACTACTGAGCACTGATAGAAGCATGTATGGGCGTTAATTCAATTAGCTGAGTTCTCCTCCAGTGAAAGTACCACCCACTTCTACTGGGAGATTGATATCCTGCATCAAAACCACAGGACTCTAACATAGGGACAGAACCTGACAACCTTGTAAATTCAAGTTGTTATTGATTCTTGACAGAACATTCTGGTGAGATACAGGGCCATTGGTCCTGTTTTGTTGTACTTGTGCTTCCCCTGCCTTTCCTTCTTTTATGTTTTGGCTCCCTCAGCCTCTTTCCCTCTTACCCTCCCTCCTCACGTGGTGTTGAAGCTCTTCCCCCGTCCCCTCCCCTCTCCGTCTCTCATTCATTCACTGGCTCCATCTCCATTACGCTTGTCATGTGGCTCGCTCGCTCTCTCATTCCTCAGCCTGGCCACTGATCGGATACATGCCGCTGCTTTGTAAGTAGTCAGCCACGGTTTTTGTTTACTTTTCACCTCCCTTTCTCTTCCTACTCTTGAAAGCTCAAACAACTGTTGCTGTCTGCACAGTATGCCAGAGGATTGCCAGCATACTGATGCGCTCAGAGGCACAGATGGATAGGATGATAACACAAGACTTAAGAGATCCAGAGAGAAATGATAGTGCATAGGGATAGATTACAGCAGCTGAAGTAAAGTTACAGAAAAGCAGCAGAGAGGGAGTCATAAGATGGTCTGCGTGTCGTTATCATGATCATCTCTTATCTTGAGCATTAACTATACAGGAAAGGGCCTAATTAAATGGGATGTGATTTTGGACAGACTGGCTCAGATGTCATTAAGAATTCTCCAAACCACTTAAGTAGTTGTGGCTTTCTTTCTCACAGTTAGTTGTTTTTGGGCTCTACTATGACTCTGTCAGTGTGTGTGAATGCCTATTTCTGTACTGTAACCTATTTAAGAGAGTCCAGTGTTGTTGGCCTGTTCATTTCTGTCCTTTTGTGCCATACAACATCCTTTCTCCCTCCCTTATTCATGTCTGGATATTGAATTTGTATTGAAGCAGCTTGCTTCGTTTACAAAATAATTTGAGAAGAGAAGGTTTATCTTCTTTCAGTGGTTATTGTTTGCACCCAGACTCTCCTGTTTTGTGTTTCAGCACAGTCCCACACATACGGTATCCAAATTCAAAGATCATAAAAAGGATGTTTCACAGGATTTATTTCACCATAAAAATGGAACCAGAGACTAAAAGAGAAAAAAAATGAAATAAGATGAAGAACCTGTAATGTGATTTTTTTTTTCATTTGCTTGAATATGGACTAAAGTAATGCTCAGAATACAATTTAATTAACTTGATTGGTGGTTTATCTGTGACTATTTTTTGCTCCTTGCATTGTATAACAAATAAATCCCACTGCAGCTCCAACACATTTCAATTCCCAGCTCAGAAAAAAACAAATGAAAACAACAACAGAAGAAATCAATATAAATCTGTGCTAGTTTCAAATGCTTTTAGAGTGAGTGTATTTGATGATTTGTTTTCAGTTCATTCAATCCCATCAGTATTTATCTCAGTGCATTGTGGTAGCTCTGTGTCAGTTCTTTTTTGATTTCAATCCATTTTTATTTCACTGGGACGTGAATTTATATCATATTGAACTAATCATCAAGTGACTTACAGCACAATTAAAGACCTTAGAAGTGGAATCTAAAATGGGCAATATCTAATTTTGGCATAAAGCAAAAAAAAAAAACAAAAAAACCCTGATGGCTGCTTTAACATGTTAAAATACCTCCCACAGCTTTCTTCTTTGCTTGGCACAGCTTCAAAAATGATGACAATGTTTTTGATATGCTATCAATATGTTGTCACAGTCCACAAAGCAGATTTACAGGACATATTACATCTAGAAATAGTTCGACATAGTCTATTTAGTGCGTGCCCCTGCCTGATCAGTTATACAGCTAAAAAAGACATACAACCGGCTGTCACTGAGTAGAATCATCATCTGCTGTATCAAACGCTGCAGTGAAATAAGAATTCCTTCCCGTTTCTCTTGAAAAGTCAATATAACATCCTCGAGAACCCAAAAACAATCTTTCATTTTTAAGTCCAAATATTTATCTGCAGTAACTCTCCAGATGATCCCTTGGAATTGTTCAATTATTGAGATGCATTGTTTTAAGACTGAGGTAAAACAAGCAGTTTTGGACTAAAATATAAACACGTCAATGTGTTTATTCTGCAGTTTAACACATAAACTGCAACAGACCAGTGATAGGCCTACACAAATTAATGCGTTCTGAAAATTGTTTCTGTTATGAAAGTTGCAAAGTATTTAATTGATATCTTATGTGAAATGTAGAAAATTTAGGCAAAGTAGTTTCAGATGTACTGAGTCAGTTCGATTTTTTTTCTTTTTTGCTCTGTTGCTCCTCAAAACATGTAGTCTGGTGTTTAAAAATGAGAGTAGGGATGGATGGAATGGAGACGAGGACAAGGGAGCAAAGGTGTCAAACATTTGGCCTGTGGGCCAAAATTGGCCCCTCAGAAGGTCCAGTCTGACCCCCCTGGGATGAATTTGTTAAATGCAACAATTTCACCAGAGATATTAACAATGAAGGGTGTCATAATCATTTTAGTTCAGGTTCCACACATGGATTAATTTAGGTCATATCCACATGAAACTGCATCTTTTCCTAATTGATCTTCTTCTTTGTCGTTTTCAAAAAAGTGCTCCATAAACACAGAGTTATTTCAGGAAATATCCAAACCACTGAAAATGACTGAAAAGGATGTAGTACAAATGACAGGCCTGTATGTGGCGTTGTAGTGCTCGTTGAAAACAGAGAAGACATGCACCATGTGTATTAAGTTTGCTTGGTTCTACTGGGTCTGGTTGTCCCTCTCTGCACTAGATCTAAGAGCATGTAGTGAATATTGTTACTTATGGTTATTTGTTGCTCATTGTAATGAAAGAGTAGCAGAAGATTGTCAACAATCTCGCGATATGATACATATCCCGATACAGGGGTCACGACACAAATTGCGATATATATGCATCCCGGTACATGGTATTCAATGCGATATGCATCCCGATATTTTAGGCCTTTATTTTATTTATTTATTTTTACTTTTTTAACATTTTTAAGAAAACAGACACATGCATACCCAAATGTTATTTTTTATTTTGCTGTAGAGCAACAATTCCACTGTAGTTCATGTAAAACACTGCATTAAGAACTTGGCTGTAGTGCACAAATAAAGATGGCTTTGATAAAGTTAATACATGCAAAGTCAGATGCCGTTTCATAAACTTGATAAATTGTTTGTTGCATGTGAAATAGCGATACTGACGCCTCCGTATCATGAAAAGGCCTGCGACAATATATCCCCGTATCGATATTTTGAACACACCCCTACACAACAGTTGTTGTAGCACGAGCACTACTCTGTCGTCTGGTTTTGTTGTTGTTGTTGTTGTTGTTGTGAACTGTTAGACTATGACATCATCGTTTTAGAAACATTGTGACTTGGTCGTACAGACGAAGATGCGAAACCAGCATTGTCAAATTCATGCACTCTGGGACCCGGTTTCAAAAAGTTGTGGTTTCATGTGGATGAAAGGTCTATACGATGCAAAACTTTTGCAGATACGACCAAAACAGTCTTTGTATAGACAGGGCCTCAATGTCAAATGGATCATACCATTAAAATACTATCATAATAACATAAATAATGGAAACTGCAAATTTTTGTTTTTATTTTAGTGTAAAAAAGTAAAACAACATGAAAATGTTCACATTTACAAACTACCCTTTGACAAAATGTGAATAATCTGTACAAATGCAGTATGAACAACCTGTAAGTAAAGTAAGTGATTTTAACAATATTCTGCCTGTTATTAAATATTTTATGCATTTTTAGATCCACTTACACAAGTTGTAATATACACGTGTAAATGATAATAATATTGTTAAAATATCACTTATTTTTCTGAAGAGATTTCAGGTTGTACATGTTATTCAGATTTTTAAGGAAATTTTATAGATGTAAACATTTTCATAATATAATGTAACTTTTTTTTTTTTACTGTTATTATTTTATGGGTCTGACCCATTTCAGCTCATATGAGGCTGAATGTGGCCCCTGAACTAAAATGAGTTTGACACCGCTGAGGTAAAGCATAATAACATGATGAAATGATGGAGATAAGATGAAGAACTGGCCGTTCTGTTGACTACAGCTGCACTGTATATTCATGATGCCGCCACTAGGACTAGCTGAGTGTTTACTGTAAGTCACAGCAGATACTGACAGTTTCCGTGTGTGTGAGGCGTCAACTCTGCCACTAAGCTCAGGATGTTAAATGCCGATTTGTCTGTGGTCTCTCACTGAGCCCTGTTGTTTTGTAAATGCTTGTTGTGTGACTCTTTGTACTCAACCACAGACTTATCATATATCCAACACGCCATACTTAAGAAAAACACAGGTCTTAGATCTGTAGGCAGGCTTGCATGACAGTGCCTTGCACTTCTTGGAGAACGAAGACCAAAACAAGGGAGACAAATAGCAAGTTTTGTTATTTAAAGTCGGTGTCATTTAGTTGAGTATTATATTTTAAGGAGAAGATCGCTTAGGTTGGTCAAAGATGGTAGTGTTTGAATAAAGAATTGAATGCACCATCACATTTTTGATACTAAGCCTGGTCCGACGACACTTTTACACACAGACCCCAGAAAAAAGGTGAGATTTCCACAGTCAAACCAAAGGACTGACAGGTGAGACAGGCTGGACTGTTCCACAGTGGACCTGCGTTCTTGAATCAAAGGGGCGGTGATGCAGTGTATTGTATGACGTATAACTTGCTTGTTGGAATTTTTTTTTTTTTTTTTGGTTTGATTCAACTTTATTGTCATTACTCAGTATAATACAGTTAGCATCCAATCAAAAGTGCAATATATTACAGTTTAATACTGTATGTATAAATAGGCAACATGTACATAGAGTGGAAATAAGTATAGCTATTGCAAATGGGATGGAGAATATACCCTAAGAATAACAGTGTTGCTTACCTCTTCAGAGTCCGCCGTCTTTCACTGTTCCACAAATGTTAGCGTGGATAGAGTCCTCCGCCCAAAGTGGCAACTCATGGATCTCGGCATCTTCCCAGTTCGACATCTTTCTGGTCATGTTGATGTTTTTTTTTACTGTACACATCCCACGCTCAGTTTTAAATCCCCCCGGCACATGGATCGCACATATGTCATCAAAGTGACACCTTGGTTTCAGATCGAGATCACAGTTGTGTTACTACCTCCAGAGGTGTTACAGAGCCACGGTAAAGGTGGGACCAAATGATTCCACCATTTTGTTTACACAGATGTTGTCCAGGAATGAAGGTGAAATATTGCTGTAACAGAAGTGCTGTATAAAAGGGGCTAGAGACTGAATTTTTTTTTTTTTTAAATTTACGTTCCTATTTATATGATTTCTATTGAAATGTCGCTGAAACTGGGCCTTCTTCTGCTTACTTGTTCTTAGTGACATTTTATGAGAGAACATTAAGTGATATTTTGTTTGTCCTTTTTTTTTTTTTTTTCACCTGCTTGAGTTTTTGGTGCACAGGTCTGGTATACATGTTGTGACCTCACCCTAGACTGTTACACAAACAATACAGGGGACATGTTATGCTTTCAAGTGTGGCGATCATGGCCTCTTGGTATGCGTTTCTTGACATTCATGTCTGCAGTTGATGAATGGTTGGACTTAACAGTTATTAAGCCATAATCCTGGTTTCAAATCACTGACAGGAATACGGTTAATGTGTTGCTTGCTGTCTTCTTCCCATTGTATATTCTTTCTTCACCATCATGTTATTGTCCTGCAGCATTTGGAGTTGACTCTAAGCTGGCTCAGTCTCTCTGCAGTCTCTGTTAATGACAGTGAGTCAGCAAATTATTCTCACAGATCTGCTCATCTGGGAGGCATGAAGGTGCTCTGGGGGGGTGTGATAAAAATCTCCTTTTACACCTGAAAAGAATTTCATCCTATAGGCCCTACACTAAATCATGATCGCATAGTTTCACACAGAGATGGAAATGTTTAACTTTAAACTGCAGTAAGTTTTAAGAGTGTCTTTTAATTCAAACAGTTTATTTTTGCCTTCTTTATATAAAGCAAAGGGACTTTTTTCTGAAAACAAACACTGACTGTTCTGGTCATAAAACCAACAGGAAACTTGAATCACCTACATTTACTCTGGATATTGAACACAGCTTCCAGACAGCAGCCGTAGCAATCAGTATTTATTTTCAAACCAGCCAGTCATGCTTTGAAAAAAAGGCCCTCAGACATACGATTAAAAGCCTGTTTGCTGCCGAGTGTGCCAGTTACAGAAATTCAGACTGTTATTATGGTGTCAAAGCAGGAACACACACTCCTATCTGCACCTCTCAGATGAAACAAACCAATAGTATGCTAGAACTGTGAGTCCTGTGGAAGGGAATGTACAGGTAGCAGATGGATTGCTGGAACCAGCTGTTGTTTACTAGACAGATACAGTTTTATGAAAGTCTCCTGAAATATACAAAACAAACAGTGTCACTGTTGAAGCCTCTTAACAGAATGATACAATACAGACCAGTGCCAAGCCAAAGGTTTAATTATCAGCCTTTTTATTCCAAGGGTGCTGCTTTCAAGTCTGTGCAGAGGATGTGGGTAAAAACATTAATTTAAGTATTGTCTTAAGAGGCACTTCCTTAAACACAGGTCAAGCAAACGTCTTAGTCAACTGGAGGTAGTAAGTACTCAGGTGTTACACACTGCAAAAAAGAGGTGTCTAAAAACAAGGTAAGAACACTAAATTTGAGGAAAAGGTCCTCAGAACAAGTGAACTCATCTGTCCATGCAGAAAGGTAATGTCACTGGACAAGATTTCTTAATTAATTAAGATAGTTAAATCCAGTGGTGGAATGCAACAAAGTATTTTTACTTTGTTACTGTACTTAAGTTTTACTTTATATTTGTACTTTACTTAAGCAAAAAAAAAAATAATGCATACTTTTACTTTTACTTCACTACATTTTGTGGCAGTTATCTGTACTTTCTACTCCTTACATTTTAGAA
>JAPSES010077503.1:0-28542 GCA_029822895.1 Maxillicosta whitleyi | reverse complement strand
CCCCCCCCCCCATCAAGCAGTTTAAAAGAATGAGAACAAACTGTCAATATAACTGCTGAGTCAGACTGTCAGTTTCTTATTTTAAACAACACATTTATTCCTGACAGCTCAAATAGTTAGTACATTGTACTCTCCAGGTTGTATAATGACTGTGATTGTCAAAGTTTACTCTTTTACTGAGCCTGTAGACCAGCATTTAGCAGTAGCTCACCTGTGACCCCTCACACACATTGAACTGCACCCCTTTAATCCGAACATTGTCACCTCTGCCTCCAAAAAAAACCAAAAAAAAAAAAAAAAACAACAACATGCTGACGGTCAAATCACAATCTACTAGCTTCAAAATGAACCAATGGGTGACATCTTCCACCTGTCAGTTCTATACTGTCTGTGCACCTGTTGCTTCATTTGCATTTGGGAGAATGAAAGAGTGACACCGAGCAAAAACAGCTCAGGCAGTGGAAGGGGTAACAGATGCTACATTCTCATATCACATACGAGTAACTACAGAGGATGGGGAAGATCCACAGGTAATATTAATGAGTAAATGAGTTTAGTCCAGGAAGAGCAAGAGAATGGAGACTCCTAGTTCAAATGACCACAGTAAACCTGATTACAGTAGTTGTTGCACTATACAATATCCGACATCCACACTGACCTCCATCAGACTGTAGTTTATTATATTTACATGCTCCAGATGGCTAGTCATGAATAAATAACATCAAAACAGGATGCCTGTGTGACACAGTGATTGGGTTGGTAACCTCATCATTCACTTGAACCAAAATGAAAGACCAATAACTGAATGTGAGGAAATACATGCAAAACCAGGAAATCAGGACAAATGTCAAGATGGCATTAGGAAGGAGAGGGTGCAAGTAATGTGAAACTGTTGATATTACACATGGGATTACAGCTATTACCGGGAAGTGAGAAGTGTAAAATAGCATATGCATACACATAAAAGCAAACTGGTGCACACTCTGAACTGTAGTAGTAATTTAAAAGTGCTCATAAACCCCCCCTAGGGAAGAATATAACAGCTGATTAACCAGCTATCAGTATTATGAAGACCTACTGGTAATTTATGACAGCGATTAGCACATCAGGAAGTCAGTATTCATACACACACACACACACATTGAAAAACACAAGCACAGATTTACTTTCATTTTGCTCAAACAAAACACGAACAGCCTGATAAAGCTAATACAAGTATTACTACAATGTATTAATGTCTGACTGTTTTCAAGAAATAAATGAGGACTCCAAATACATTTTTCAAACTCAAATATATCAGGCAAGTTATTACCAATGTTCAAATGATTTATGGGATGGTGACATTGCGGGATTAGAAAAAGAAGCTTTGTACCACACATACTTATTTTTTCCTTAAGCCTGTAAAAGATATGCAGTTGCTGTAATACATCATGTCTTGCTGGAGAATGTAAATGTGTTGTGCAATAAAATGAACTGGAAAAGAGAACAGTTAAATCTTGTTTATAGCAGTTGTTGTGTGACACAAAGACCAGTAGATTAAAAACAAGTGTTAAGTGTGTCTTGATAAATTTCAGTTCTTTTCTAGCAACCAATAGCACTTAATGAACTGAGTGTACACCTTCTATTAACTGTACAAGAGGCCAAAACACTATCATGTTAAACCATTAGGCCTATGTTTCTGATTTAAGTATTGTACAGTGGTAACTGGTGATTATTTATTATTAATATGTAAACATTGTCTCATTGAGCCATCCACTGTCAACATCCAGAACATTGCTGACACTCAGTAATGCAGGTATAGTTTTATCAAGTATTGACATATGACTGGTCTTAATCTAAGCACCAATGTGCAGCACCTGCCACAAAGATGATGCACAGCAACATTAATGACTCTCAGAGGAGGGATATGTGGAGGTGGAGATATATTATCTGAATGTTCTTGCATCATGGTTTTTTCTCCATCTCTAATCGGATACTATAAATAACTGTGCAAATCCTGTTGAAATTATAGACACCAGCAAAATTACTTCACTTTTCTCTATGGTTTTTTCATTTTATCACTGATGATCTTCACATTGAAAGACAAAACTAACACTGCTCCTAACGACAATTGGAATTGCATCCTTTGCAGCACTGTGTTGTGTGAGGACAAATGAAATATGTGTCTTTGTTGAATTGATGAGACCTCCATTGTCTCCCTTCCAACAGACCCTCCCATTCTGATAACAACCTGACAGCTTGAAAAATGAACACACTACTCTGTGGTGTACAACTTAGCTCATGACTGACAAGTCTTTTGCATCAGCAGAAATGAAGAGATTTGAGGTGAACCCAATTCAATGGTGCACACATTTAATACACACTTACAGTGTCCATTTAACTTGGCATCCGGTGTGTAGTTCCACTGCTATTTTACTTTGTTATTCTTTAATTTTGGGAAACACAGGAAAAATTCAATTTACGTCAGCCACAGGGCTGTAGTGTTCCCTGTTCTGAGTCACGGCACATAGTCTTTTCCACACACAAACAATACATTTTTAAGCTTTTAACAGACTTCCTATTGACTTACATTGATTCTGTGGAGATTTCCTTTATTTATCAGCCACAGCACATCTAAAACTGACCATTACGCAAACCCCCTGCTAGTCTTCTCTCCTTAAAACAAGTATTAACCTTCAAATGTAATTATGTACACTGTGGGGACAAACTTCCATGTCCCCACAGAAGCTTTACACCCCCATAAAGTATGAAAAATGTGTGGACACATAAATGCACACACACAAACTCATGTCCCTTGGAAATGCAACTAATTTAAAACCATTTCTATCATCCATGTCGAATAATTCAAAATACCAAGCTCAGTGGTGTTAAATCTTTGCCTCTCAAGTTCCATTTCAGTTTCACAGAATTCTCTTTTTTATTGTCAAGCCTCAGAGAGTCATTCTCGCTTGGCAGCTAAGTCATACAGTGCTATGACAGATTGAAGCTTCAAAAAAAAAAAAAAAAAACTTAAGTTAACTTAAGATACCCATTTTGTATTAAAGAGTTATTTATATTGAATATATCTCATATTCTGAGTGTGAATATTGCCAAGTTTTCCAAATCTTTATTTATATAAATAACTTACTTTCAAAAGTTAATCGTAGTCATAGTGTACACAAAGTTTAAAAATCTTAATTAATTAATACTTAATCCAAAGATGTGTATTACACTGCTGTCCCAAAGATGAACATACGACCACCACTGACATGTGGATGCTTATGCCTGCTTCACTTGTTCCAGAGATTGGTTCCTGCAAACAGCCACAAATGTGCTACAATTTATATCGTTACAGCCTGGCTGGTGCTGCTACCTCAGAGAGGAACCACTTCACGCCTTTTCCCTGCAAACCTCCTTTACCCTCTGTAAAAAACAATACACGTATCCATGAGATCAGCAGAACTACTGTCTTTTTCACTGTCTACACTGCAACAACAACACTATGTCCTTGAGAAAATCAAATTATAGAAGTTGGTCATTTTGTTGTGTTGAATGTATATTCAAGTCAAATGGGGGGAAAAAATAAACCCATTAGAAGGCTTTAGATGGATGTACCAGAGTAGGTTTCAAAGCAAAATAATGGGGGTCATGACATGACTTCCAGAGTGCTGTACAGTAGTAATGCTGAGATGCTCAAATTCATGTCCCGAAGATTGCGCTACTATTGTTAATCTGCTCTTGTTAGTAATGACAGTCGAAAACACAAAGAGAAAAATTCATTCAGAAGTCCTGAGTTATTGTATTCTCTGTGACTCAGAGCTGATTCATGACTTTGGTTCTAAACTTTTATGTATATAGCTCCCATACTTTTGTCCTTTGTGCATCTCCAGCCGTTTGTCTTGCTCTCTCTCTCTCTGTGGTTCACTCAGGCTTCTAATAACATCGTTCCACTGGGAGTAGATAAGTCTGGCTGTTGTGATAAGGAGCTGGGAGAGGAACGATGCAATCTGTCTCCATCTCCTTCTACTGTCACAGCAGTTCTGATCCACTAGTGGATATGGCCGTCAGCTCTATTGATGTGCAGTACAGCATGGCTGATATCTGAGATCTACAGAGGATACAGTGTTTCATGTACATATGCTGATGTTATTCCCATGCTGATTCTGGGCTTTTTTAATAATAACAGATGAAAAGGCTACTAGGGACAGTCACAGTGGTCAATGAAGCCCTTTCATGGGTTTAAAGATGTAGCATGTTAAATGCTTTGGTTGTTGGTTGTTGTTATCTTTCTTTCTTGAACTATGTAAATTAATTAATTTAAAGCTAATTTCATGTCCTCAGGGTGCGTGGAACTAATCAAAATCACTTTAATAGTTTCCCTTGACTTACTATCCCTATATGAATGCCCAAGGTGCACTGTTTGCCCCCAATAAAAGGGAAACGCATTGCAAGATCTAATTAGTTATTGATCATATTACGCTGATCGATTCGCCCAGTTTTCAAATATTGATCTCATTCATCTCAAAGGAACAAAGGCATTAATTGTTTTGTGTGAAGCTGCTAACATGACTCATTATACCATCCAAATACATTAAAGAAAGTCCCCAAAGACACTGCAGTCATTAGTAGTTATATCATTAAATTAGCTTATATAGGTAATGCAAATGTTTGAGCAGCTTAGTTCTTACTTTTTTTAAACAAAGCTTAAGATGTCTGGCTGAATTATTCAACATGAAAGTAAAATCCAGAAATAGCATTTAATGCATTCCACAAATGCACCACCTTATAAAATAAAGTGCACGTATTCAGTTATGAATGTTAAATGGGCTTATATTTAGCATTTTTGTGACAATAGGGGTTAGAATTAACCCGGTAAAAAACCTGCTGGTGTAGCACCTAAAAGCAACATGTGATCCGCCACTTTAATCAGAGGTTTAAAATCATAGTGAAATGTCAGGCAGAGCCTCTTAGCCTCAGTAACCTCACAGTAATGGAAATAGTTTTAATACTCTAGCTTATAGGTGAGGAAGCCCCTATAGAGGTATGAGATAAAACAGGAATACGGATTTAGATCACAGACTGCTGAGAGGGAATGAAAAAACCCCATAAAGAGACACAGGAGCAGGTGGAAATACGCCGCATAAATAGTGAGCAAGTAATCATGTAATGAAAAACAGCGGCACCGGTGGATACGGGAGTCAGGTGACTGTAACAAATGGGGAACATTTAGAGGCCATCTGCTGGACAAATGGAAGATCGCTATGACTGAAGCTTCATTTAAATGCAGCAACCTGGGGCTAGGGAGCAACAACAATGGAACGCTGGATGAAATAGGGACTGATGTATAGTTTACATCATGTGGCAGCAAATTTACAGACTCACAAGATCCCTGAAGCAGAGGAGGGAGAATCCTGTCATCAAACCATAACCACACTAATCACCAGGTTGAAAAATATACATAATAATACAAGCTTATATTTACATTAACCCATAAAGTACCAGTGCTTCTGCTGTGGCAGTTCCCAAAAGAAATGTTTTCTCTATTGAATTATTCTTACCTGATTTGTCATAATTTCTTATAATATTATCCTCTGGATTTTGTTTTTCTTTGTAAATCATATATTTTCCCATATGTAATTTTCTGATCATAGATGTTCATAAAAGCTGAGATTGTGTTTTATTATATCCTTAACAGGGAAAACTGAAGACAAATAGATTTTTTTTCAACAAAATATATCATCAACTGAACATAAAACAAACATCTCCATCCACTGTCATTGATCCAACTCCATGGGTTTTATTGATGAATCAATGCTGTAGAAGATGAGTAATGAACTTACATGTTCCCTATGGAGTTACTGAGCATCCAACTCTGTCATATCTGATGACCATGAAAAGATGACAAACTGTATTTCACATCAATTATTTACATGTATTGATAGGATAGGATTAACAGGTATTAAACAGTTTACTTCAGTAGATGGTTTTGGTCATTGGTGGCTGTTTGGGTCTTTATGGGTTAAAGGTTCAATGAAGATTCACAGCAAACAGTTGCAGAAATTAAATACAGTACAATATAATATTTGTTTCATAGTGTCTCATTGCCAGAAAATGAGAAGAATTCAGTGTCTGATTTAAACATTTCCTGGCTACAAAAAAGCACAGTCTCTTTATATATGTGTGAACATGATATTTCATGTTCTCTGAACTTAGCCTGGGCAGCCATCTGTCTTTTTTAGTGAAAAATCATCTGGAATCGCAGAGCTTGAATTAAAATATGAAGGCAGGAGAAACAGGTGATGAGTAAACCAATCACAGTTTAGACGGACATAATTATGCAACGAACAGATCCCTAATGTCAACAAACCTCAGCATGTTTCTAGCATGGCCTGCAGTGGTGGGGGTCGAGTAGAAACTTCGGTGAATGATGTCAGAGAAACTTGAGAATACAGGGTGTAACCTGTAATTCACCCTTATTTTTGAATCAAGTAAACAACCAACAACAGACAAAAAAGAAGTTGATACATTGCGAAACACAAGCCCCCCAAATTTGTGATTGGTTGGTATAGAATAGATGGTGCATATTTCACAGTGATTGGGTCAATTCCAGACCGTTTTCTCAGTAGTGAATACACTGAGAAAACCAGATGGCTGGCCAGGCTGGCCACTCTTTCACAAGTTTAGCCTGATGAATCCAAGCACTGTCATCTTAGAACTATGAGTAATAAATCAAACATGTTCATTCATTATAGTCAGGTAGTTAATTAACCTCATTTTATGGACACAACATTGTTGAACCTAGATATGACCAACTCAAGCAACCCCAGATTACAACACTGCCCCCACAGGCTTGTACTATAGGCACTATGCATGATCACTGTATCCACCTTTCTTCTCAGCCTGGTGTGCCCATCACTTAGGAACAGGGTCAATCTGGACTCATCAGACCACTTTTTTGCATTGAAACACAGTCCAAACTTTATGCTCTCTATCAAACGGATGGTTATTGAATGAGAATCTACTCACTGCATCAGTTAAAAGGGTCAAAGAATTTGTTGCAGCTGAAAGACATAAATCATTCCAGTAATTATCCAAAGGAAGTTTCTTATCCATTTTCTTGGTTAAATTCTGGTGGCACCTGTTTTTGGTCTCACAGGTCCTCACTACAAAATCCAATGTTGCAGTGCCATGTTTCTACAGTAGCTCTGAAAGGACTTCGTTCTGAAATGGCGGCATCGACGTTAATGAATATTACAATCATTCCTGTTTATGTGTTTTGAAGAAACTGTCATTAGTAAAGGAGTCTGCAGGATTTTGTGTGATACGCTTTGCTGCTTTAAAGTTGCCACAGGACTTCAAATGTGTTTCGACCACATATTGGGAAAGTCCCACTTTCTGTATCAGTATGTTGATACGGACATTAGCAAAACTGCTGTGTGTTTTGGCCCGTGTTCTGCTCAATCATATTTATCAAGTTATGTCATATTTGCTTTTAACTGTGACACTGGAGAAAATTGCATATCTGTAGGAGTGGGCTGCAGACGAGCCCTGCGTGAAGACAGTGTGAATGAGGAGAAGCTCTGCTTGGAGTTCAAACTTAGGCTCTGTGTGATAGAGATAGAGGTTGTCACGCTGGTTAGAGGGAGACTCTGCTCACCAGAATATTTTCAGTTTATTATGACACTATGATGGAACAAAATAGACTATGGTGCGCCTCCACAGGCTACATAATTAATGAAACACTGAGCCTGCTCCATCCACTGTTGGTTTACTGCACTATGTTGTGCGTCACTGGCTTCAAGGTTCAATGAGATTCATGGAGACAGAAGCTCTTAAATAAAGTTTGTGTCGGAATCTGTTTGTTGAAATTAGCAAACTCCAATTCTAATCTAATGACACTAGCTAGAGTTATCACTACGCAGAAGTCAGGAAAGAACTCAAATATATGGATTTTGTTGACAAAAACAATAAATTAGGCCACCTCTAGGTTTGTTTAGTGTTGAAATGAGCATACGCACTTCTTCCTCATTTTCTTTTCTTCAAATACAAAAGAATACAGGAGATACTGTATGTGTTCAGACTTAAGATACACAAAAACTGACCTAAACAGGTTATAAAGCATGAAAAGGCTATTTAGTGTGACCCATTCTCACAACAAGAAGCTGCGCAAAACAATTAGAAACATGACAAATATCAGAAACTTAGTGCAATAAATCTCAAACTGCCTGAACAAAATGGTTAAAGACATTAAGTGCAAAGAGACATCACATCAAATGGGTCATAATTTGCTAAACCCACTTTTATTAGTCTTTAGTTAATTTATTTGTGTAATTAGACCCTAATGATTCATGAAGTTTGAATGTGAACCCTACAGGTGCCGCAAAGCTATCTTTATATTAAAAAAAAATCGAGTGTATTTCTACAACCTGTTTTAATTCCTTCTCAATTTGTTTTGTCTATAATTAGTTACATCACATCATTGGCACATATAAGGGCAAGACTTCCGACGAACATTTCTCCAAGTACGCCATAATTGTTATTGTAGTCCATACTGAAAATACGTCCATACTTCGAGCTGTTTACCTCAAATTTTCAGTTGTCGGTTGTTTTAACGAGCACAAGTGGCTGAACAGGACAGAGAAGCAAATCCAACAACCTGGAAGGGGTGGGGTCATTTGCATTTAAAGGGCCAGCGCTCAAAAGGACCTTTCTGGTGTCATTACTCAGAAATAGTGTTGAAGATGGACCTGTGGAGTTGAATTAATGAAGAATTCAGACCCAAGCAGAGCATTTGCTGTTCATGTAGACCACAAGGAAATGTTTTAACATCCATTTAAAAAAAAGCCAAATATCACTCCTTTAACTACCTCTGTGGTATACAGAAGGTGTTCTTTCCCATGAAAGTTTTTGTTTTTACTTCTGTGCATATACTATCCAGATTACATTTTAATACAGAAACTGATAAATGCATATGTGTGATCATTATAACTTTACCAAACCACTAATTCTATACTGTATATACTGAACCTTTAAAGAACAAAAGTCTATAGTCTACTATATTCCTATTCCTTGAATCCAACAAAACTCCACATTTCCAAACAAAATAACTGATATCCGTCTCCTGCTCAAACTTACAGTGGTTATAAAAGATACCAAAAGTTTGTCTTAGCTACAGTTCATTCTCTGCAGGGGTTTTCTATCCTTTATTCCACCTTAAGTGCTGGATAGAAAGCTGTCTCTGCTCACCTGCTTTCCTTTCAGATGACCGGAGGGCACTTTACCACCTGCTCCCTTTGCTTCTACAGTGGCTTTATTCATTTATTTGTGTTATTTGTATTATTTTATTTATTGAGGTCTGAAATTGAAGTGCATTGGCAGATCAGAGATGTGATCCCCTGCTCCTGAAATGTGCTGGCAAGGGCTGACAAATCTTGTCACCAATCTGACAACACCTGCTCCAAGGATAATTGCTTTGAAAGAGGCTGATGTCCTGCCTCACTTTCCTCTTCTGTACCACACACGTACACTGTCTATCTTTCCACCCCTCGTCTTCCTGGTCCAGTGTCACTCAACGACAGCACACACACCTTTTTTTTTTGACCCAAACTTTCAGCATGTTGTTCAGTGCCTCTGTCAGACTCTGTCAACTGTCTTTCACAGTTTTTGTTCACCTCTACATCTTTCTTTAAACCTGTTCTCCACACTCACTGTCATGCACATTCACATTTCCATCCATATCTCCATCCCTTTAGGCTCTTTTCTCATTTGGAAACTGATGGCTGAATTTGACACTTGCTAGAAACTTTACCCAGCATCCCCATCCCCAGCGGCCAGTGAGGACTTTTTTTCTGCTTGTGGTAGATTCAACTTTTCACAGCAGGAAAACTAGTATAATAGTATAAATAAAATATACCTAAGTTCATCTGAGTGTCAACAAGCAGTATACCAATAGAACACTGAGAAATGTGAATAGAAAAGAAAAACATGAACAGACAGTATTCTAAATATAATAGATTAGCTAAATCAAGAACAGCTATTGTTCCTATTATTTCCTCAGTGTCTTACACTTGTCATGTTGTAAATTGAATTGATCTTTATTCTAGCTTTTGTTTTTCGAGGAAAACATAAATGTTGCAAATGATAAAATCAATTTGAGTGCAGGGTAATGCAGAGCTATGGTTAACTAAAGATAATAATAGATTATTCTCCCTTGTTTTCGTACATAAACAACCATCTGTTCCGATGCTACCTCCTCCACTCAGCAGGACTTTCCACAGCAGCACAACGCAACTGCACCTCTGGCAACAGACTTGAAGACAACAGATAAGGTCTCTGTGGAAGTTCCCTGCTGATCCCAACATGAGATGGCTCTTTTCATGGGTTTGTGTTTTTAAGATCCCTCAGGATCCTCCTTTTATTCATCTTTACTCCAGTTATAACCAACCAGCTGCTTCATCTTTGAAGTATTAATATCAGTTTTCACAGGGTGGTTTCTCACACATTTGCTCTCAGTCAGGGATTTATGAAAAGATAATTAGTTTTTTGTGTCCTGCAGCTGCCAAGGAAGTTCGATTTCCTTTCATAACTTTGACTAAATTAAAGAATAGTGTATGGATTAAGGTCTATTATTGTAGTTTCACTTTTGCTATGTCTTCTGACACCTTGCACAGTGTGCAGATACAGTTGGGCTCAGAAATATGATGGACTTTTCAAACCCTTTTATTCTCATCAGTTCTTTAGACTGTGCCTGTTCATTACAATCACTTCCTTTAAGGTAGATCCCAAATGCTCTCCACAGGATTTGACTTCTAGTTCACAACAGGACCACTTTGTAATTACCCATTTTCCTTTCAAGACCTTGTACTAATATACACTACAATTATATTAATCTTCACCTCAACTGTTTGCAGAAAGAAACATTAACTTTGATGACTCATCAGTCTCACATCCACCACAGACCACATACTTAAGCTAACATTGGGGTTTACCTGCATCACCCTTTGGTGGAATATAACTATGTACAAATTTGAGGTACATGTAGTTTTAGTGCATTTTCATTCCGTGCATCTTCTACTTTTACACCACTACATCTCAGAGGTAAATATACTACATTTCGCCTTAACCTTGGTTACCTTTAGATCACAATTTATCATATTGTTTTTGTTTAGTTAAAACCAACCTATCTCCAGATGTGTTGATTTTGAGTGATTAAACAATCCTTTTTTTGTTCTTCTAAATAAACTCTTGAAAATACATCATCACAAAGCACAGGCCTGTTTTCCGAGCTCATGTAACTTTAACTGGGATACAATAACCTGGCAGGACAGTGAAACTTCAAGCATAAGTTGATCTCAAAGAATATGATCCAAATTAAGGTAAAGAAGCTAAAGTTTTAAGCCCACATAAACCGAGCCAGAACTGTAATAAATTGTTGCAAATATGCAGGTGCATCTAAAAAAAAAAATATTAGAATATAGTGAAAAGTGATATTTCAGAAAGTTTTTTTTTTTTTTTTATGTATTCTAGATTCATTACATGTTAGCTAACATTTTTCTAAAACATACATTTTTACATTTTTTTTTTCTTAAATTTCAGCCTACAATACTCCATTTGAGCTTCGATATCACTTATTATGTTTCTCAGTCAGGTTCAGTTCACACTTCTACAACCATGTAAAGACAGCTGATGTTAAAGTTGTTCATAAGACATTAACTGACACCTTCACAAGGAGGATAAATCACATAAGATCACAGCTGAAAAGGCCGGGTGTTCACAGAGTAGTACATCAAAGAACATTTATGGAAAGTTATCTGGAAGGAAAAAGTCTGGTATGAAAAGGTGTACAGGTAATAGGGATGAAGCCTGAAGCACTGAAGAAACTGTCAAGCAAAGATTCAAGAACTTTGTGGAGCTTCAGATTGGACTGAGGCTGAAGCCAGTGCATTAAGAGTCACAAGTCTAAGAATACAAGTGACACATACCCAGTGTCAAGCCCATCCTGAACCAACGACAATGTCACAAGTATCTTCCCTGAGTTAAGGAGAAAAAACGAACGGAACTACTCCTCTTTTAGAAGTAAATCATAGTCCCAGAGATTAAAGCAGGGGTGAGCAATTATTTTTCTAACATTAGAAACTTTGATAGTTAAGGGCCAGACCACTACACTCGCAGCTCTGATATGTCATAAAAACAGTAAATGAAACAATATGATACAATAAAAATGTGTAGCATTTAACTATTTAATGAACATTCACAAAAAATATTTTTGCAAATGTGCAAAACTGGATCAATATTAATTTTACATGAAAAACAATAAATACATCCAGTTTTGTTTCTCTGTTCCGTTTTTTTCTCCTTTGAATTCAGTGAAGAAAATCCTTGGAAGTTCATATCTTGTTAAAAACCTCTGCATTCTGAATCAATCTTTCTTTTTTGGTGTTAGCTGACATCTTCATGGGCTATAACTGACCAACAAACCAATCAGTGCATATGGCTTATGCTAAATACAAAACGTTCATTTAGCAAATCAAAATAAAAGCAGTGTCATTGTATTGTTTGCATCTATTAGGATGATGTATATTTGCATTGACTTCATTTGCCAATGACATGCGTATCAGTCAGGGTCAGCTATTGGGAGACATTTCCCCTACAGGCTGTACAATGCCCAGATGTGGTCTAGAGGAAGAGTGGAGAAGCACAGAATCCACATTGTACAGTCCAGTGTGAAAGTTCCACAGTGAGTAATGATTTCAGGTGCCATGTCAGGTAGGTACATGTGTTGGTCCACTGCGTTTTAACACCCAAGGTCAACAAATCCATCTACCAGGAGCTTTTAGTGCACACTATGCTTCAGTGCCAAAACTACTCAGAACCAGTTTTCTGAATGTGGTATGTCTGTGCTTGATTGGCCTGCCAACTCACCTGAAATGAACCCCATAGTGAATCTATGGGCCATTGTCAAGAGGAAGATGAGAGACACCAGACCAACAATACAGATGAGCTGAGAGCCACTGTAAGAGCACCCAGGGCTTCAATAAGCCCTCAGCCAAGCCACAGGCTGATCACCTCCATGAAGCACTGGTGCAGTAATTTATGCAAATTGACCCCTAACAAAATGGCATAAATTAACCTACTTTTCAAGATATTTCATCAATATATTATAAATCTTTTTTAATGATCTTGTGAGATACTGGATTTTTCAGCCATAAAAAAATCATCAAAACTAAAACAAAGATTTAAATATTTCAATTTATATACAATGAATTGAAACTTATGATAGTTTAGGTTTTCTCTCTTTTTTTTTTTTTTAGATCCGCTTATCCTTTAATGTACCACACTGATTGTTTTTACGTGTTATGAATAAATGATCACTTCAAGTATTTTTGTTTAGTTCTGTACCACCAGCCTTCAGGGTTCTCCATATTATTGACTGCCGTCCTCCTTCGTTTTTTTTTTTTTATTCTGCATCAGTGTGGTTGATGACAGCTGAGTTGTATACCAGAACAGTGTGGTGATCTAGTGCACACTTCACATCACTTTTGAGAAAATTCAAGAGAGCCATTTGGTAAGAGTAAAAAAAAACCAAAAAAAACATGCAGCAGCCTAGTCCTCCACCATTCATTATTAACCATGGAAACAAAGCATCACTGCTACAGTACATACTTCCAATCATCCCATGACTGCATGTGTGCTTCAATGTTCCTACGTTGGATGACACTGAAACAGAGCATGCTGATCTGTAAACTCCAGAGTAATTAATGAGCCCACTGTGCATCGCAGGGATGTGAGAGGGAGAAGAGGAAGAAAGGGAATGAGAAGAAGGAGGGGCGCCAATGTGAAAGCTGTGTTTAATTAGACTCATACAGCGGATTGACCATCCTGTGGGACTTGCCAGTCCTTCAACTCTTACACCAATTACAATTCTGCTGAGAGATGAATCCACAAATGCAAAGAAAGAACAATAGAACAATAAGAAATGTCAAAGGGAAAGTGATTGGCAGACACGTGGTGTCCCTGGTGGATAAAATGACAAAGCACAAACAGCGCCGCAGACATGAAAGGGCTCCTGATTTTTCCTGTTTTCAGCACATTTTCAGATTCATACCACTATGTTTGCCATATTTCCCTAAGCATATTTATGCAAGCATTACAAATAGCTTTGGGGATTAGCTAGACAAGCAGCATTTTAGCAGAAAAAGCAATAGAAAAAGAGTAGCAACCAGCGTGACCCCACAGAGATGGAATACTTCATGCCATGCGTACAGTTCCAGGTGGGCTGCTTTGAGTTCAGGTCTGGACTGCTCTGATACAGGCCAGGCAACACTCAGCTTCCATCTGGCAGGCAAGCACACACAGATGGAGGGGGTGTCTCTGAGGCCCTGGGACCGTCACTCCTGGTTCTGGATGTCCTAGAGCTTTTTGAAAAGGTGTGATTCTACCCTCAGACATGACATAGACTCCCTGTCTCTATTCTCTATCTCTCCAGGTTACATCATTGACAGCAGGGTTTCTCACTCTGTCGGAGACTTCAGTCTCTAATCTGTTCATGTACAGGTCAGCGGTCAGTCTGTCTATGTCTTTTTATCTCTGTCTACTTAACACACTGGTATTGTGTTCAATCCAATACAGTAGATGGTGTAAAATAGTTCTAAAACAACACCTATAAGTCCTGTTACCTCACTAGTTTCACTGATTATACTAGTTATTTTTCTGTTACCCTTTATTTCTTCAGTTTTGCTTTTGGCTGGAATCACAGTTGTAATCTGCTATCTGTTATCTCCATTTCAATACAAAGCCTGTTCATTCACGGTGCATCTTTACAACTTCCTCAACCCATTCCTCCATCTTTCCATTTAAGTCCTCTTCTTGCAGATAAAAAATAGTGATAAAGAAAGTGATAGAAAACATGGAGCAAAGAGATACACAGGAAGTCGAAAGTAAAGGAAGTAAGTTGGGGTGGCAAGGAGATGAAAACATGATATAAGGTGGAAGGCAAAGGATGATCAGCAACATGGAAAAGAGGGTTTACTCAGTGAAGCAAGTAAGAGGGGAAAGGAAATTGTGAGGTAGGAAGATAAAGATAACGAAAGGAGGGTACAAATTGGAGGAAGGGAAGAAATATGCGTAAAGGTTGTGAGAAGGCAGTAGAGTGGGAGAAAAAGATGAGGGAACTGAGGCGTGGTGGAAGGTACACGGAACAAAGTAAGGTAAGAAGAAGAAGGCTGATTATCTCTTTCTTTCTCCTGCTCAGTTCTGTCAGACTTGTTGTGAGCTGCTGCAACAGATTGGCATCATCGTCCATCACCAGGGGAGGCAGTGGCCACTCTGCGTGACTGATAACATAAACAATCTGCCACAAACACACATTCAGCATACAGTTATACACACCCAGATACACCACAGGGTATGCTCACATGCACACACATGCATGGACAAGAAGTTTGCAAGCACTTGCCCTTTTGAAAAGAAAGAGACAAGAGTGCAACAGAGAAGGGAGAGCAGCAGGAAGCGAATGAGAGCGGGAGGTGATGGAAGGCCGTTACCTTGGCAACCAGGCCTCTTGTGACAACCGCCTAATCAGTGGGCGGACAGTGAGAAACCAAGGGTGATTCCCCATGGATGTATGTTCATTTCCCCAGTGCATCACTGGAACTATTTTATGCTAATAGCAAAAACGTGACTTTTCGCCCCCTCCCTTCAGGGGAAGTCTTGACAATTACAGCTTCTCAAAACACCTTTATTTTTATATATTGTCAGGTGACAACTTAAGTAAACAAGTAAAGACCGGCAGTTAGAGGTTAACACTTCTATCTCGGGAAATTTATGCACATGTTCTAAACTGCAACCACTTTTCTTTCTTGCACAGAAGTGTTTTGAAAACACAATAATTATAGAGAACTTCAGAGTTTCTGCTTCCTTTCTACTTCACTAGCAAAGTTACACTATTAAAATTATCTCGGGTTTTTTATACTGAAAGAAAAGGATGACAGACACCGCTTTGCGTGTGATAAATACTGAGCTAAGCCCATTAAAGAAGCACAGGACTCAACATGGAAACAGTAAACCAACAAAACAACAGTTAATGACCAACCTTTACACTAATAAAATTATCTCACAATAGTGTGAATTACTATGAGCTTCTTTGAGACTAACTATGTGCTACCAATGTGTTGCATCAAAGTGATGTTCAGTCCTGTTTGATGGACAATGTTGTCCATGTGAGGAAAGCTGCCCTAATTCCCACTCTCCAAGGAATTACACTCACAGTTCTGGAGTATTAATGAATTTATCCAAGGAAGCATGTAATTGCTGGTAAGTCTATTTGCTCCCATGAGTAAAGCAAAAGAATTTTCTTTGAGCTGACATGAAATAAATGTTGACTATTATTTGTCTAGTCATGAATGCAGAACAAGAAATAAACCAGAAAGAAGTTGAAAGGCAACTTCAACATGCCTCTCAAGACTGATTGAGGGATCAAGTAATGGCAAAAATTAAGACATAATCTTCAGGAAATCAGCTCATTGAGGGAGATGTTGTTGTTGCTGCGCTGGTAACCATTTCCCCAAACAGAGGCTGGAGCAGAGGTCATAGATGTAACTCTCAGACAATTTACCACTATCCCAAAACTCCTTCTGGAGTCAGCACAGGCTTAACATTCACTGTAATATCAGCAGGGAAAAAATGTTTACAGCAAGTGTGTCTGAGTCTAAAAGAAGAAAAGATCTCAAAAGTCAATTTAATTTGAGGACATTTTTTGTGTATGGAAACAACATCAGGCATATTGTAGTTGTGGTTCAGCGTCCTCAAGACAAAGCAGCACAGCCTATCTCTACTTTCTATCAACAGATAATATCCTCTTCTTTCTGTCTCTGCACATTCCTCTTTCTCCATTTCCCCTCTGTAGCCATGGTGTGTCTGGCACAGAGTTTAGGAGATATCTGATAGCAAATTTAGTGCCACACAGCACACAAACTGAGGCTGCACACACAAACACAAACACCACTGCACCAGCTGAACTCGCATACAGTACGGCCATCACCAATTAGTCGCTCAATTTAAGTTGTCAGATTTACTCATCATTATCCACTGCTTAGTGTCCTGCTGCTACCTGTGAATGCCATGCTTGTAGTGTCACCTTTATTAACTGCAGAATGAATGGATACCACTTACCTAACTTTAATTCCATGTACCAGTGACCCATGCAGTCCATTTGAGGAGGAGGTGATGCTCACCACTGCCTATGTAGTTCCTGTCAAACAGAAACAGAGTCTGACTGCAGGCTCTGAATGATTTCACGTCTTAGGTTTTGGACATACAGTTTCATACAGCCAAGCTTTCGGAGTGTGGAATGACATGCGTTTATCAATACCAATGGCATTATTGATTCTGCTCAGTGAACCAATTCTTCTCCTATTGAATCCATATTCATATTTTGGGCAGAAATGTGAGTCTAGGCTGTCCATTAGGTACCTGGGCCTTCAGTAGGGACTTACTTGACTTGATCCACCTTTTAATACTACCACTATGATGTCACAATTATGTGAAACCAAAAAATGCAAAATAACAAGAAGTGAGTGTGTGAGAGAGAAAGACAGAAAGAGAGAGAAAAAGACAAAGAGATTTGGAATATCGAGGGTGAAAACCATTATTACAAAAGCAAGAAACCCAGTTAAGACAGATGACTCTTAACCTCAATAATACAACCACAAATGTTCCATGTACATCATCTGGAGCAGTTCAGAATCAATAATAGTCTAATAACATGACAAAACATACTCACACACACAAAACACCATAGCCTAGCTACTCACCACAGATGCTCATAATTTATGCACAATTCCAATCTCCTTTGTTTACGCAGGAAAACTTCAATAACTCTGTCATTGGCAATCTAAGTGTGTCAGTTCCATCAATAAGTCCCTTTTTTATGGGCTCCAAGGCTGAGAGTCTCCTCTGTCCAGTCCTATCCCTGAATGTCCTGCTAGCTAGCGTCAGGGGTTGACCGATCTCTCCTCACGATGTCCACTCTTTTTTTTTTTTTTTTTTTTGTAAAATCCCGCCTTGTAAAATATTTTTTAAGTATGTCCGAGACCAAATTATATTCCTCTCCTCCGTCAGCCATTGTGGGCGTAAAAAAATACGTCATGAATGTGCTAATAGTTCAATTAAACTCGATCAAAATTAGCTTTATTTGGCTTGAATTAAAAACATATTGCTAAAGCTACTTCAAATAAGTTTAGCTGTTACTGTCCAATCAGAGGAAGGATAAATACTGACGACAGAGGTGATAGTGAAATCTGATTGGTTAAAAAAAAAGAAAAAAGAGACAGAGATTTTTAGTTTTGTTTTTGTTTTTTGCCTAATTTATTAGACTTTGTTTTTAGAAGATGTAGATACAGATATTAATTCACTAACTAAACTACTTAATTAACTAAACAATATCAACAGTATGTAAGCACCAGTACATCATCAATATTCATTACTCATTCTGAAGGTCCAGGGTAGATTAGATTGACCCTGGCAACACACTCAGACTTACATCCATGTACATATTATACGCAGTGAGTGCAGGCAAAAGATCAAGCTAAGAAATGAAGAGTATCATCTATTGGGAATAAATTAATACGATTTCATGGAACAAATATTAGAACTTAGACTGCAAATGTAGGCCAGTGTTTCTGATTATGTTTACACCAGCAGAGAAGGCCTTGCTGACCCTGTCAGCCCACCACTGCCACATAAGCGCACTTTGGACCATTTCCTCCTCTACACTATGACTTTTTACCGTAGAGAAGATGAATCACAGTGTGCAAATATTAAAAAACCATGCCACTATCAACAAAAATAATCCATACACCTAAAGCATGTGATTCTGGTAGACTTATAATATAATAATTATAATAATAATAATAATATACTGGTTTTAAAATAATACTATTTCTCAAATCCTATGCATATCAAGTCCAACTTTATTTGGTCAGTGTGGATTACATCATTTAGAAGGGTTACTCTGTCACTACATGAACTCAGCATAAATATTAAAGCTCCTGTTTTATATATTTTGCATATAAAGGCTAGTGATGCTAAATACTAAAACATAAACTGAACTATTGGATTTAACTGTGATCAAGCAAACCAATGTTAGTAATAATGTGTAAAATCCATGTTAAATGTAAATATATTGTAATATGAAATGACTCACCACTTCCTGTATTAAAATCTCCTTGGACCTTTCAATCATGATAACAACCACTCTAACTGTCTGTTAATGCCTCTAATCAGACGCACTGAGTCCACTTGTCCTTTCGTCCGATTCTTGTCCATTTTCTGCTGGTTTGAACTAAACCATTTATTATTGTATTCAAAATCACTGGACTCACAGGAGGGTTAAAAAAAAAAAAAAAAGGTCATGAATCACACACTTATGCAAACAAGTCTGAAAAATTCTGGCTATATCCATATATTGTGGTAGGGATGTGGCAGGATCATAAGCTGCAAAAAACTCCCTTGCATTTATAATATAGTGGCTATATTCACTTCATTTATGACTATTTCAGTGTATTTGATGAAATAGTGTCGTGTACTGCTACAATGTAAATCTGGCCTCCATGCTTGATGCAGTTTTGGGAGGTTTGCATTGATCTCACAGTGGGGAGCTCAGCGTGAAACTTTACATGGCAGCATTTGAGCAGAAAAATCTATATCTCATTTTCCTCAAAATGAATGTTTCTTCCCTTTCGGAGGGAAGGGCTGAGTTTGCACAAATTAAAGAAGCGAGGCTGTTTTCACACTGAGATTAAACAACAAATTGACTTCTGTCGTCAACATTAACAAACTTAATGCATTTTCTCTCTAATATTAAGCCCACCATTATGTGCAATCATGCATTTCTGGTCTGAACAATGTGCTGCAGTATGTTTTTGATGCAATATTATGAGTGCACATACAGGAAGCCATTTTGGCACGCCTACAGGCACAGATTACATATGGTACCTCACACTCACATGTCATCTGGTGGGGAATGTTAACAGCAAGCTCTGATGAGCTGTCAGATTAAGGATTACTATGAAACCCCATTAAAACCCACAGCTACACTGTTCTACTTTCTTTCCCCCCATCAGCTGTTTGCAAAACCTGTCAGAGACTATTGAGGGTATCAAAAGGGGATGCAAGGGGATGAAATGTTCGCAAAGTAACTACTAGACAATTAGATAGAAGCAGAGGGAAGACAGTGGACTGACAGCCGGAGATTAGAGGTTGAGAGGAAAAGACGGATGTTTGATAACTGGTTTGTTATCAGTGTTGATTTACCAAGTAGTGCAGGCAATTTAACAGTTTACTTTATCAGCACTTAAAGGATTCTAAATCATCAGAATGGGGATCTCACTGCTGGCACATCACCACACTGCACTCTACAGGTCGGCGTCTGCAGTATCAGTGCCTGGAAAACACACAGAAGGATTTGTTCATACTACAAGCCTCAGTAGCCTTCTCACATTCAGAACTAGAGCTTATTATTTCTTTATTTTTTTAATAGTACATTCCAATACGAGGTCCTGAGCAACATGACAAAAAGCAGTGGTGTTGAATGAATACCTTCAGTTGCTAAATAAATAAATAAAACAGGTGTCACATAAGAGCAAAGAAAAAAAAAAGAATCTAATTAAGTCTGCTTTTGCCTGTAGCCTAAATGATGTAGAAAAGTAATGAAGTTAATGAACAAAAGCTTATATTAGAGGCTTCTAAATACACAATAAGATGTTACTAATAAGAGCATATTGAAATGAAGAGTCAAGGGGGTTGGGGTTTTATCCATGTTTCTTAAGGACAAATCCTTTTCATAGCTGCAGTCATGTTCAAATATTCATTGTTTCTTCTGACCTCTGCTGTCCTTTACCTCCAGACAAACTGCAAACACTTGGATTCAATTTAAGACCTCAGATTAAACATCAAAACACTGCTGACCAAGGGATAACAACAAAGATTTAATGCAGGTTTAGGGCTGACATGACAAAATGTGTTTTCTACTATAATCACAAGATCATTGCAGTTGTGTTGAAAGATGAGTTGGGGTTCAGTAACCTGATGTGATCTGACAGAATGGGGCTTCACGGTGAAGGTGAACAAAGAAAAGGTTTGTGAACAGTATTAATCATGTACAACAGTGTTCCATTGCGTGACTCTGCTGGGTAGCTGTCATCTTGGCGCAGAGGATGGGAATGTGCAGAGTCCCCTGAAGCAGTGGTAGCAGTTTTCTGGTGGCCGAAATCACAAGCAGAAGTGAGAACCTCAGATTCAGAGACCTATATTCTCACAGGGGCAGCACAGTGTGACAAAACACTCAAATTGCCTGAAGACTAACACAACCTACTTCCCATTTCCTGTTTCTTCCATCACACCAGAGCATGATGCTGCTGGCAGGTTTATATGAGAAATGCTGGCACGTCTTGTACTAAACATTTTTACCTTTCTTGGATCTATTTTCCTGTTTGGATTCATACCATACTTACCAATGGTCTGTGAAATCACCCTGTTCCCATCTGTGGAGACTTTCACCAGTAATTTACTGCCCCCTTGTGGAAAACAATAATTGCTACAACACATAGATTAGATGCAGAAGAACCCATTAGACAGGAAACCTTTTAAATCTTCAGAAACAGTTAGTGTGACAGGAAAGTGCTTCGTGCTCAGCAGTGCTGACATAGATCATGATTCTAATCTATAATATATTTTCAATTACCCATAAATGAGCCAATGGCTGCTGCATTGGAACTTATTATCCCTGTTTTCACATTTGGACAGTGACAATCCTGGGCCACGTCTGTCATCCTGCAGTCATCAGGGTGCAGCTGAGTCACATAGACTAAGAATCATCTCTAGTTAATTGACCAGTTACTCTAAACCCTGTCATGTTCAACCAGGTTTTAACCATATTCCCCAAGAGTAATGATTCAACCAATATTCAGTAATTCATCTTCCAAACATCTTAGTTTTCTGATGCAGAGGTAATGAGATATATTATCACATTATAAACAGATATTATAAAATGCACATTAAAACCTTCTATCTTTCCACAAATACGTTTGCATTTGGCATAAAAACCAGTGATGGTAAATTGTATGACTTCAACATAAAAAAAATCTAATCCCACATTGAGGGAAAATCAGGGGTGAGTTAATCAAGATCTGTACCAAAATGGTTAGTTTTTCAGAGTCTGTAGTGACAAATATATAAATCAATAAATGTCAGAGACCTACATACTGCTTGGTGTTTTCAGAAAATTGGAGTGTGAAGTGTCTGAAAGTTTCTGCTCAGCAAATATAACCTTTAACTTCTATACAGCAGATGTATCCCTTGGGGGTTTGTGAGGGAGACGTTTGTATGTGGGCAATGACTTGCAGAAAAATCACATTTATTCCTCTGTTCACACTGAAATATAATAAAAGCAGCTGCTGTTGAAAAATTCCAGAAGTTTGTAAGGTACGACAAAATATTTACGCAACAGCTTTCACAAACCCTTCATTCAGCCTGAACGTTAAGTCCATGAAGTAAATGCAGCTGAGGAGCACCTGCCACAGGACAAGCCTCGTTTTTGAAGACCAGTGATCCTAAAGGCTTCATTATCATTCTAAATACAGTCACGTCTTCACAAACCATTAGTCAAGTTGAAATTAGAGCAATTAATATGACATGTAATTAAAGGCTCCAAATAAAGTGACAGCTCTAATATAAACTTCAACTAACATGACAAGAATTTGACATGTGTCGAGGCTAGAAGTAACTCATAGTAACAGTTCGTTTGCATTTTGATGGGCTTCCATCTGAAAAGCAAAGAGGCCACAGAGCCGGATCATTAACTTTGATATGGATGTGAGGAATACCGCCACGAGCCATGAATAACGAGCCATATTTTTAATTTGCTTTCAAATTAATCTTTACTTGTTTCACTGGTATGCTTCTATTAGTTTTATCTTCTCAAATTCAGTGATTCCAAAGTTCTCTCTTCACACATGATAGGTTTTATCGATCAGTCATTTGGGAAATTTATATACTTTTCAAGACTACCGTTTTATTTTGGATGGGAATGAATGTGTTGGTCAGTGAAGCAAAGCAGCATATCATTTACCTCAGCCACCAACCCACACTGTCCTTTTTTCCCCCCCAAGTGAGATAAATGTCTGTGGGCTGAAATCGCTCATAGGTCACGGAGTAATACTTAAATCAGGAGATCTGTACTCCAGTATCGCAGTGTAGCATAGTATTAAAGGCTACTCTGCTACTTTAAATTGGCTCTAGAGAAACCTGGTGGTCATTGTGGTGTCTGACAATGGCAGTTTTAATAAGGCAGATCTGAAATGTCTCCATAGTTCGTAATCACCATCTGCCTTCTGACAGTCAGACCTGCAGAACTGAGAGCAGGGACTGAATAAACCCAGCCCTGTGAAATAGGGAGATATTCATTGGCATCCACACATCATTAAAACAGCCACATTTTAAATTATGTTTTACACCATAATGATCTTTTATGAATGCAGGTGAGTCTTTTGTGCCATCTTTGACACTGAACACTAATTTATATTCTTCTAATGCAGCAGTGTGTCTGCTCTTTTAACAATTGATCTTAATTCTTTATTAAAATGTCAATGGAGTCAATGAAAAAAGTAAGTTAATTTCCCGCCCGCGTCACCTCTACTGACCTATAAAGGCACTGAGCCGCTCGGGACAGCCGGAGTGAAGGACTTTAATGATTCAGAGCGAGATTGTATGTCCTCTCAGGGTCAAAGAAATCAAAACCAAAACTAAAAAGGAGATGTCCAAAACTGAAGAGCCACAATAAGCCTGAGGGTCGGTATGTTTCTACCCCTCAAATGTGTTATTTTTTTTGTTTTTTTTTGTAAAGAATGAGAACTCTGCACACCACTCTAGGCTCCCTTTAAGTCCATGCATCTGTACAGATATTGTCCTTGCAGATTCGTCTACCCTGTGTTGTTCTTTCATTATTTACACGGCCTATCTCTGGGGGATCCGACAAAAGCCCTTATAGAGAACTACTGAGATGATATCTGAAAACATCAACAAAGACTACAAATTCCAGTCTTCCATAATTTAGAGACTCCCTCACAGCAGAGCTTGTGGTGACAGAGCAGTGAGCGCCTCAAAAAAAGCACACATCACAAACTTTCTTGCCGTTTTGAGAAATACAGCTAAGTTTATGCTTGATGTTGGCGCTTTTACACAAATTGTCATTGCATAAATTCTGTGTAAACACGCCAGCTACGGTGCAGCCTCATAACAGTTTGTTGTCCCCTGTTGTATTTGTATTTATCACACTTTGTGTTTGGTGTGTCAGTGCCAAGGCTCTTTGGCAGAGTGCTGCTGTTTAAATTCCTTGGAGAGGTCATAGTAACCTTTGTATTTTACCAAATTATTATTTCCCCATCAACTTCAGTCAGTCACAACAGTGTTGAAAACCGTATAATAAGAAGCTTTTTAATCAAACACGTCAGCGGGATGGTTTGTGTTTGCTCGTTCTTGTAGAAGCAGAATTGATTGAAAAGCTGTAAGATGGCATTTAGTTTCACTGGGAATCATTTAAATTACCAGGAAAAAGGTCATGCTGCAAAAATAGTCTTTATTGATAGGTAAAATCAATTATATTAAAGCAACTGCAATACTGAGACTGACAGGCGAAGTGAATGAGCAAATAAGTGCACTTCTTTAGCTCCTGCTGAATGCTTATGTAAACTTGTTTGTAGGAAAAATGTATTTAAATCTGTAAAAAAAAAAAAATGGATCAAATATGATGGAATGAATCTCAGAAATGATTGCTGTTGTCCTTGGTGGGATCAGTGGGTTTGACATCCTCTGATTTGGAGCTCTGTTAAAACACATAAAAAAACACAAAAAAATCATATATCGAACCTTCTCAAGACTGTATTTGAAGGGAATATACGATGCTTAACAAATGTATTAAACCACCTGTCATCAAAACAAGAAAACATAAATCACTTCATAGTTTATCAAAAACTTGTTTCAAATGAACAATTTTATTGTTATTCATTGAGAAAAATGTCCTTGTTGACAAATAATAACCAAAAACAATCATATTTTGTGTCCACCTTGTGTCCGCAGATAACAGCTTACATTCTTGCTGCCATTGTTTTTATATAGTTTTACACAGAAATGAAAGATAATCACTGTAATTGTGCAACTTAGTAAAAAATAGTAATTTGCTGCTGGATTTGTGTTTGCATTTTTGGAAAACATTAAATTTGAAACTTTGTGAATAGCAACAATAGTTATATTTTAGCATTAAAGATATGGTTTTAATAAAAAGATTTTGCATATCTGGTGGATTAACCATTATAGAAACATAAAAATATATTTTGTTAAATAGAAATACTGTTAAATTATGGCAGCGGTGGAAAACACATTATACTGGGTGGTGGTCTAATACATTTGTTAAACACTGTCAACAACATCTACCAGTTTAAAAATGTTTAATACATGTTGATCCACTAATCGAGTAGTTCCCAAACATCACAACTACACAAGAACCTTTTTTTTTTTTAATATATATAATATTATATATAGAAAATATTATGTGTGTGTGTGTATATATATGTATATATATATATATATATATATGTGTGTGTAATGTATATTATTATGGACGGACCCAGAAAAGCAGGTTCAGATTACTCAACAAATAATTTGATTTTCCTTGGTCAGGATATGAACAGTCAGTCCAGTTTGTACCACAGTGAAAGTTTGACACATAAACTGTACCACAGTGAACATTTGACAGATAAACAGTACCACAGTGAACGTTTGTCAGATAAACAGAACCACAGTGCTTCAGTTTCAGCTTCAGTTTGTCATGTCTATTATGTGTCTCTCAACTCACTGTGTTTTTTTTTTTTTTTTTATTAGTAAGTTTTTATTTTTATCAATTACTAGAAATTCCAGGTGACCACATGTGGGGTCCTAACCCCAAAGTTGAAAAAGACTGCATTAATCTTATTAATCCATGTAAACAATTGGTGTAAATTGCAGTTTGTTGTCTTTTCATGGTCATCAGATATGACGCATTTGGATGTTCAGAGGCTCTGTAGTAAATGTAGAAACACTGTTATCTTCTACAACATTGCTTTGCCGTTTAATAATAGTGATTGACAACTTGGCTGAAAAAGTAACTTTTTCTTCCATTTTCTTTGTTTTGATATAATAACCTTTGAATATACTCTGTGTTTTCATGAACATCTAAATTAAATACTGGACATTAGATATAGGAAAATTCCTGATTTACAATGAAAAATGCAAAATACACAGAATAATAATAGAATAAATGGTCATAAATCACTCAAGAAAAATCAAATGGGAGAAAAATGTATTTGGGATCTAACACCAAAGTAGCCCTGGGTCTTAATGGGTTAAATATGGTTAAATTAGTTATTGAAACACTGAATTATGTAGAGTCCCGTCCACACAAATAGTCTGTCTGTTACACCGGTTGCTGTCTTTCTTTACCTTGGATTTAAAGAGGAGGTTGATGACGCCCTTGGATCGTCTGTCTGCTGTTCGATCAGACGTCACACACACAGACATGCTCTTACTGTCCCTTCTGGCTCTGCTGTTGTCCGCCTCCTCTGAACCTCCCACCACTGCCAGAGACAGACCTAGAGACACAAACACTCAATACTTTGGACAAAGATCCAAACAATATTTTGGATCTTTGTGCATCTCGCTGATAACAGCCTTACAACAGGACCTCTGCCAGTCCCTGCAGCCAGACGATCTTTTGTTGCTAATTGTGCTCTCACAGCTGTTCTGCTGATAAACTGCGTGCTCTTACAGCCCTGGTGCTGCTGTGTGTGAGTTCAGTGAGGCAGTACAGTCAGCCATCAGCAGTGCTAATCAGAGGAAGTCTATTAACGCCGCAGTCAATACTGGATTGGTTTGCTCGGTCCAAGATGGCAGGAGGCCAGAAAACCATTAGTGAACTGTGCTCTTCTGTGTTACATTCAAGTACGGAGGCTAGAAATTGAAACTTCGACTATGAAATATAAAGTCGGTGACTGTTGCCAGACTTTAAAAATTACAACCAATATGACCTGTTTGCTCATTTGCACCTTTCATCAAAGTTTGTTTCAAATCTGACTTTAATGATCTCCAGCTTGCGAATACATTTTTACAGACTCGAAGCACTTTTATTATGCATTATTATACTTTTTTTTTTTTTAGCATTTATCATGCTGTTATATTGCTAGTGGAAATTCCTATTTAATGGACTTAATTTTGATTTATTTGCCATGATTCACTGATAGATTATAGGGTATTTGACTGTAACTCAGGATCACTATAAAAACAATGTCTATTATCATCATCATTACTGCTAAACATATAGCAGAGCTGATGTAAAAAGACTAGTTCCTATCAGGCCACATTGGGTCTATTATACATGGGGAGACATTAGTTTGCTGTGTAAGTGACTGTGTGTGCTTGTCACCTGTAATGGCAGGTAGGGATCTGGAGTTTGCACTGGCCAATGAGACACTTCCCTCATTTGGCTCTGACAAGTTGGTGTCACTGCGGAACTCTTGCTTCTTAGACAGCTAGAGGGAGACAGAGATCACACAAAATCACCAATGACACCACAAACCGTCAGCTTTAATACTTAAACACCTCCTCATATGCTGCTCTTCCCTTTCCCCTCTTAGCTTTTCTCATGTGATTTTTCTTCTTTTTTCTCTTGTGCCACTGAGTCAGTGGTCCTCACCCGTTTGCAGTCCAGTGTACTCGTCCTCTCTCTCTCCTCTGTAATGAAGATCATGCTGCTTCTCTTCTTCTTCTTTTTACTCTTTCTCAGTTTCACCTCTGTGTCGCCCACCGTCATTACTCCATCCTCCACTACACTCACACTGCCGCTGGAGCGTGGCAGGGTGGCGTTCCAGGAGATTGGTGATTCAGGGGGGAGGTCCCTGTGGGGAAGGAAACGCACAGGTCACGAGCAAAGGGAAAGGGTTACATACCAGCTTTTAAATTAAGGTTGGTGAACTATGAATTAAAACAAATCTATCATTTCATTTAGCACAGTGGCAGGTCATTCTTCCAATGTAGGGATTCTCCTCATAGTGTCCAGTCACTCCAGACTTCGATCTGCCTACACTTATGTTTGATAAGAATCACTGTCTGTCATCTGCCCACTGATTTAACCCTTACATACTAGTTTTGATATTCAACAGTAGTAAAAATACCCAAAGCGTCATTCTCTTATCCTGAAATTTGATGACTTTTCCTAAATTTTGTCAAAATACACAAACATTTTAGACTTTTGTACTGGTGCTACAGATGTTTGGACACTGAGGCTGGTTCAGGTCAATTTTATATATAAACCATAATGTTTTTTATGTTTTTATGTAAAACAGGACATGATACTGTGTGATATTAGATGTTTTTCTCCAAAAACGAGTTTGTAAACCTTTAAAAAAAATATGCTCCTCCTGCTCTGAAACATTATATTTATATATTACATATATTTATTAATGTGGGATAGTCTATTTA